>JADBJO010005343.1:95000-102500 GCA_016801955.1 Conus betulinus | reverse complement strand
CCCTTCTCCCCGGTTCCCTACCCCTTCCCCCACCCCCTTTATTCCGCGCATCCCTCTCGCCATTCCCGCCACTCACTTGCAGAAGGGTGACCTCAGATGCCCCATGTCCAGGGCGAAGCACTCTCCGTTGATACAGGCCACGTCCTTCGCCTCCTCAGCCGTGCACGGCACCCTGTGAGACGATTCCTCCTCCTCCACCTCCACCACCACCATCTGCCGTCTGACCCGGGAGGCACGGCGCGGCTGGGGGAGGACATGGGCTCCGCCAGCCACAGGTTCTTGTCTTCTGCCGTGACCGCTGGTGAAGAGGACTCGACTGAGGGCGCAGTTCGCTGGAAAGAACAGGGTGTGGTGTTGGCAACATGGAGTGGTTTATGTCGTTATTTTTTTATGTCGTTATTTATCGACAAATCATGCTGATGGATGGCGTCAACTTTCTGAGAAGAAATCAGAGGAAGCCAATATAGGGGAAAAAAATTGTAAAGGGTGTGCTCAATAGGCAGTCTATCCGTCACAAACAAAATAAGCAAGCAAGCAAATAAATAACCCCCCCCCCCCCCCCCTCCCCCTTACCCCGCCTTGAAAAAAAAAACGTGGTTGTTTACTTGTTTATTTGCTTGCCGAATGATCCTTAAAGCTTTGCGTCTCTCTCTCTCTCTCTCTCTCTCTCTCTCTCTCTCTCTCTCTCTCCTCTCTCCTCTCTCTCTCTCTCTCTCTCTCACCCGTTGGTTAATCTTCTTCGATGCATACGAGTCTGCAATTCTGTGCAGGCTACTACTTAACTTTAAATTAAAGAAATAGGGGCGGGGAAGGCGAAAGGGGGCAAAAAAACTAAAACCAACTCGCAACCACCCACAAGAAACACACACACACACACACAGACACAGCGATCCTGACATTACAAACAAAGCCATTAAACTTTTTTTTTTTCACAACAGGTCAACCTCTTACTGAGAGACCATGTTGCTAAAGACAGTGACATTCTGTACTGACGTTCCAGCGCAAAGTGTCGCCCCGATACACATTGTCAAAAGCAGTACCCGTCGATATTGTGTACTGACGGTGCGGTACAAACCCCACCCCAGTGCTTGGCTGACATTTGCACTGGCATGTCATGTCTTTATATCCACTGTGGGAGAAACTGTCGCCACATGAGAATACATAGTTTGAGGTCGGGTGTGACTTTGTAACATAGGCGAACAAGATAAATATTAGAGAAATGGAAGTGATCACTCACGCCCACAGCTTAATGTCCATGACGGTGCTGGTTTTGACGATGATAGTGACGCACTCTGACGGTGATGGTATTTTGTGGCACAATTCTGAGAGAACAATGTCGTCCTCATCTGACGATGACGACAACGTCGACGAAGACAACCGTGATGATAATGATGATGATGACGATGATGAAAGTGTGATGACGTTACTGTATGTCATTGCATTAGGCCTGTGTCCCTGCCATTTTCTGGGAGAGACGTCGTCCTCAACTGACGATGACGACAATAACGACGCAGACAACAGTGATGATGATAATGATGATGATGATGATGATGATGATGATGACGATGATGAAAGTGATGACGTTATGCATATCATTGCATGCACTAGGCCTGTATCCCTGCTATTTTGTCTGGGAGAGACGTCGTCCTCAACTGACGATGACGACAATAACGACGCAGACAACAGTGATGATGATGATGATGATGATGACTGTGATGGCAATACTGTATGCAATTGCAATAAGCCGCGTAATCCCTGCTATTGTCTGGGATGAGCGGTCATGACGACACGCCTAAAAGAGCCTAAAGTAACCTTGCATTTAGGCCATTTATTTTTCACTCGATTTGGAAAGGTGTTCCAGATGTTGAAACAAAATCCGCAGGTTCATTATCATAGACACACATGCTTACTTTCCCTACCTCACCTTGTGCACCAAGATCACATAATACAAGTGATCACTCTGACCGGATCCCGAACTGTACATTCACAAATGACGACGATTCATTCCGCAATAGTCATAAACATGAGACCCGTCAGTTCAGAAAGTCAACGGTATGACATTTTGCGCCGCAACGGCGGCGGTACTAAATGTCACCGGTGGCATTTTGTACTACGTTGACATTTTGCGCCGCAACGTCGATACAAAAATGCCACCGGGTGACAATTTGTACCGAACAGGGTAGTTCCCTCTCCCACCCCCAACCCCTCCTCCCACCCCGCCTCTTCTCTTACGGGTGTTTGGCTGGCTCAGTCGGTTGGGTCATTTCGCAAAGTTGCATGTTCGATTGACGCTGTTGCGCAGTACAGGCATTGTCATTTTCACTATCCATCTTTGTGTGCTGTCGTTCTGATGGTATAGGTATATAGTGAATGATAGAACCCCTTCCCCCATCCTGCTGGGATGGGTTCTCCTTATCTGCTATACCATGGGGATGGGGGAGGGAGGGCGTGGGCGTTAATCTGATTGCAACTAACCGACCCTTCTTTCGCTCCCTCTGGTCCACCCCACTTCGCCCGCACGCACACAGATACACACACACACACACACACACACACACACACACACACACACACACACACACACATACACACATACACACACACTCTCCACCACCCACCATCCCCCGTATAGACACTCCATCCATTTTAAGACCAATTTTGGTTTCTTGACCTTTTTTTTTCCCCAGTATCAATATTGTCACTCATCAAAGAGGGAAGCCCTGTAAAGACTGTAGGATTTCCGAAGCTGTGGTTCCAAGGTTCCTCTGCACATGCTGTTTCGCTATTAGTTCACTGCATGACTCGATCTGCCGTAAGTCTCAGTGCATTTTGGCCGCGCCTTTCTGAGACGAAGCCAAAAGGGGAGCGAGTTTTCAGTTTCAGTGGTATTTTGACAGCCCAGCCGACTGACTGCTCGGAGCAATTTTCTGGGTCGTTACCTTATACAGCGAACCTCCCCCCCCCCCCCCCTCTCCTCTCCTCTCCCCTATCCTACAAAACAGAATAAGCAAAAACCACCATGATGTAACCATCCGAAGCGCATGTCATGCAGCGTTTACATCGTGACTAAATTCTGGACATCCTTAAAGCAGATGAAAATAGGCCGTGCAGAAGACATCAGCTATTTCGCTTAGTTTTTCACCCCCTGATCGAAAAAAAAAAACAAACAAACAACAAGTATTCTCTCTCTCTCTCTCTCTCTCTCTCTCTCTCTCTCTCTCTCTCTCTCTCACACACACACACACACACACACACACACACACACACACACACACACACACCAACAGAATATACCTGATAATGTATCACACACAACACATAAAAAGGCCGTGTGGGAATGAGATAGTATGGACAGCTCGTGTCCGCTCAGAGCAGTGTGTACAGTCTCGTTAGCCGGTCAACACATGACAACAAAAGCCGGCTCCTTATATTATGTTAAAAAAAAAAAAACAAAAAAAAAAAACAAAACAGAAAAAAGTTTTTTTTTTTAAATCAACAAAGACCGACAAATGGACCGCAAACGCTGGGGATTTGAAACCATGGACAACGGTTTTACGCAAGGAAAAAGGAAAAGAAAAACTAGTTGAAAAAAAGTCAGAAGAATTTATCGGCACAGCAATTTTTAGAAGGCCGGAATACAATGTACATATCCCCAATGGAGCGTGAATAAAGAGTGAGGCACAACGCAAAATAGAGACCCGTGCAAAAACAGCAGACCAAGTGTTCTATACCCTAATTCTGAAACGAAACCATCTTTCTGCTCCATTAACCCGTGACCCTGTCGAGAACAGGCAGTGGAGAACATGGATTGTATGTAAATGTGCCGAGTGTCTCTGGCTTATACGTGGAATGTAACTCTGTGATTTGTGCAGGTATACTGGCACTCGAAAATACATAACAGCGCCTGCTGGACTCGCGGTTCACAGTTTGTTGTCTGTGTGCTCCGAACTTACCACCTTTTCAGTTCAAAAAGGCAAGGCGCGCTGTCGGTACTTTACGGGATAAGTAGTAACAGGATAGGAAATGGTAGACAAATAAAAAAAAAAAGGGGGGGGGGGGGGGGGGGGGGGGGGGGGGGGGGGGGGGGGGGAGGGGGGGTGGAGGTATGAATAAGCTGGAAAAGTACTGGAAAAAAAGTATGATGTACTGGTATCAGTTCAATTCAGGTTGTTCACAGCCGAGCTGACAACACGGAGCCATATCAGGATTTTCACCCCCGTCCGTAAAAAGATGGTGAAAGCAAAATACAAACAAACAAACAAACAAATGAACAAAGACACAAAGATGGTGAAAGCAAAATACAAGCAAACAAACAAACAAATGAACAAAGACACAAACAAAAAATCGTCAGTTAAAAGGTGGTGGTAAAAATTTGGAAAATGTAGGAGAGATATAATGAAAACAAACAACAAACAAACAAAAACAGAAGCGAAGGAAAACTTGGAGCAGTGAAAAATTTAGGAAGTAGGCATGTTGTGGAAAGAGTAGGAAAAGTACGAATAGATGGGAAAGGTAGGAAAGAACGGAAATCATTTAAGTTTAGGAATGAGAAAACTAGAACATGATCCTCATCGATCCGCATACTATTCTTTAAACAGCCTCAAGCTCTGTCAGCCTTCACGTCCTGTCCTCATGGTCACCTCAGTTTCCATCGTCTCCCCACGGCTATGCTAGCCCTTGGTGAAGTTCTGTCGGGGCCTTCGGTATCGGCAAATTTATGGAAGACGTCGTTGAACGGACGCGGTGGCGCCCTCAGGAGGGGAGAGCTAGTTCCACTGCTGAGCCATTGTTGCCATCGGTAGGGGGCTTAGTAGGTGGTGTCCTGCGTATATTGGGATCAGAACAGGCGCGCTGTGGACACTACCGAAGAGACTTGGCAGAAGTGCAGTGTCTCCTGTGGTGGGTGCCTCGTGACGACTTAACATTGATTGCTCCCTGTGGATTGATGGTGCCAGGACCGTGGTGGGGCAAGCCAAGCTGTGGTTGTGGACGGACAGCCGATATGAGCAGGTGTGTGTGCAATGGAAATGAAGTGACACAGTAGATAAGACAGCAAAAAAAAAAAAAAAAAAAAAAAAAAAAAAAAAAAAAAAAAAAAAAAAAAAAAAAAAAAAAAAAAAAAAAAAAAAGTAAAAAAACAAACAAACAAAAACAAAGTAAGAAGCGAAAATAGTAAGAAAAGTGGAACATACAGAAAAGAAATGGTAGGAAAATTAAGAAATCGCAGTCAAGGTAGGAAAATAGAAAAGGTAAGGAAAGGGGAAAAAAATGGGGAAAAAAATATATATATGGAAAATAGAAAACGTACGGAAATTAAGGGAGGTAGTGAAATCAGGAAACGGTATAGAAAGTATGCAACAATAAAGAAAGAAGGGAAATACAGGGAACGTATGAACAGGTAAGGAAGTAAACAAAGCAAAAAACAAACAAACAAACAAAAAAACTACAGGAATGGTGGAGAAAATTGGAAAAAAGATGAACATGGAAAAGTTGCCAATGGTTAGGAAGAGTACGAAAGCTAGGAAGAGGAGGACAGGGTATGGGAAGTAGGGGGGAAAAAAAGCCGGAAAAAGCAGAAAAATAAGCAAAATGAGGAAAAGGTATGGATATAGAAACGACAGGAAAATTTGGAAACGGCAGGGAAAGTAAGACGACACAGGGAAAGAAGGGGGAAAACGGGGAAAGGCAGCAACAACAGTAAAAGATCAGCAAAAGAAGAAAACAGCAGGGCAAACAGAGAACATAGGACAGTGTGGAAAAGATAAGGGAAAAGTAGAAAGAGGTAGGAAATGTAGGAAACATAAGGAACGTAGGGAAGTTAAGGAATGCAGAAACACCAGAATGATAGAAGAGAAAGTCGGAGAAAGGTAGGGAAAGTAAGAACATACTATAACAAGAAGGAAAAGACAAGGGAAGTCAGTAAAAAAAAGAAAGAAGAAAGTCATTACAGTAGGTAGAAAAAGCAAGAAAGAGCAGGGGAAATTTGGGAAGGTAGAAAAAAGTAAGGACTGTCAAAAAGAAAAGTAGGGAAAGGCAAGAAAAAAGTCGAGAAGTATTTAAAAAAAGAAAAAAAAATGGGAAAAATACGAAAATGAAGGAAAAGTAGGAAAAGGTACAGAAAGTAGGAAAAAAAAGTGAAGAAAGGAGAATAGGTAAGGAATATACTGGAACGGTATGAAAAATAAGAAAAGGTAGGAAAAATAGGAAACAGTACTGGGAAATAGGAAAAGCGGAAGAAAATAGGAAAAAGTGGGGAAATCAGAAAAAAAAGCAGGAGAAAATAGGAAAAAGTGGGGAAAGCAGAAAAAAAAGGAGGAGAAAATAGGAAAAAGGGGGGAAAGCAGAAAAAAGAAGGGAAAATAGGGAAAGGGGGGGAAAGTAGAAAAAAGAAAGGGAAAATACGAAAAGAGGGGAAAGTAGAAAAAAAAAAGCAGTAGAAAATATTGAAAAGGTGGGGAAAGCAGAAAAAAGCAGGGAAAATAGGAAAAGGTGGGGAAAGCAGGAAAAAGGAAAAAAGGAAAACAGGAAAGCAGGAAAAAAGAAAGGAAAAAGGGGAAAAAGGTGGGGAAAAGGAAAAAAAAAAGAAAAAATAGGAAAAGGTGGGGAAAGCAGGGAAAAAAGGAGAGAAAAATAGGAAAAGGTGGGGGGAAGCCGGGAAAAGGAGGAAAATAGGAAAAGGTGGGGGGAAAGCAGGGAAAAAAGAGAGGAAAATAGGAAAAGTGGGGAAAGCAGGGGAAAAAGAGAAAATAGGAAAAGGTGGGGAAAGCAGGGGAAAAGGGAAAGCAGGAAAATAGGAAAAGGGTGGGAAAGCAGGGGAAAAAGGAGAAAATAGGAAAAGGTGGGGAAAGCAGGGGAAAAGGAGAAAATATAGGAAAAGGTGGGGAAAGCAGGAAAAAGGAGAAAATAGGAAAAGGTGGGGAAAGCAGGAAAAAGGAGAAAATAGGAAAAGGTGGGGAAAGCAGAAAAGGAGAAGAAAAATAGGAAAAGGTGGGGAAAGCAGGGAAAAAGGAGAAAATAGGAAAAGGTGGGGAAAGCAGGGAAAAAGGAGAAAATAGGAAAAGGTGGGGAAAGCAGGGAAAAAGGAGAAAATAGGAAAAGGTCGGGAAAGCAGAGGAAAAGGAGAAAATAGGAAAAGGTTCGGGAAAGCAGAAAAAAAAGAAGGGAAAATAGGGAAAAGGTGGGGAAAGCAGGAAAAAGCAGAAGAAAAACAGGAGAAGGTGGGGAAAGTAGGAAAAGGCAGGAAAAGATGGAAAAGGTAGGGAAGATAAGAAAATAACAGGAAAAAAAGCGGGAATAGTTAGGGGAGGTAACAAAAGACTGATTAAATGTGCGGAAAATAGGAAAAGGTGCGTCAAGCATGAACAGATAGGAAGGATACTAAAAGACAGACAAATCAGAAATGCTACGGAGGGTTAGAAAAGGTACGGAAAACAGGAAAAGTGTGAGAAAATGTAACAAAAGTAGGGAAATATAAGAACATCTCATAAAGGTATCAAAATT
>JADBJO010005343.1:75000-82500 GCA_016801955.1 Conus betulinus | reverse complement strand
GGTGAGGGGTGGGTCGAGGGGGTGGGGTGGCGGAGGGGGGAGGTAGAAGAAGGGATAGAAGGAGACAGCATTTGTATGACACATGGGAAGAAAGCGCATAAACACACGCTTAATTATTCACAACCGGACTACCTCCTCCACACAAACACCTTCAAATACTGCTAAACACTCACAGCAATGCACGCAATCAGTTCAACTCTTATGTTACGTCATTAGGTTTAAAGGATCCATCCAGATGAGGTTGTTATACAATAACATCACTTCGTTTGTTCAGACTTAAACCTGTATCTATTAAATGCAAACGGTGTTCCTTCCTGTATGACAATAAGCTTGGTTTGTGTGTAATGCGGTCATGTATGTCATTCCATAAATTTACTACCAGAATGAATAAGAAAAGGCATAAAAAGATTAGTTCTTGGGGAGAAGAATGCGGATATTACGTTTGTGAGGGAAGGAGAGGGCGGAGGGTTTTGAAAACATCACCTCTGACAAAATGCTGACCACTTTCCACTAATCACCTCTAGAAGACCAGACTAGTGACGCCAAACTTCACTCAACCGTACACTACATGGTGACGTTTGTAGCAAAAACCACTAATCTACACTGTCTGTATGTGTTTATTTTTTTCTCAGACAGTAATAAATATAAAACATAAAATAATGTTGTATATTAGATATATAATAATGAATCAAAATTGAAATAACTTTTTTTCTGACATCCCGCAGCAAACTACATCAATATATCGATTCTTCTTTTTTCAATTATTTTCAATTTGAAAATTTCATTTTTTATACCTTACTATCATACTTCAGAGCTACAACTATGAATCTCTGAACTATTTTATATACAGATGTACATGGTTGTTGCTCTGATAATATATTTTAAATAAATGATAATGAAAATAAAGAAACTTTAGAAAATGATAATAAATGATTAATCAGACTTATTCTCTGACAGCCTTACATGATGAATCCCTGAAACTTGCTCTCCTTTTGCCTCACTGTCTCACTATTGAAAAAAAAAGATATATGACATTTGAATGGTTACTGTCTTTGGCAAAACAGCTCTTGTGACACAGAGGAAATGAGTGTGTGTGTGTGTGGTGTGTGTGTGTGTGTGTGTGTGTGTGTGTGTGTGTGTGTGTGTGTGTGTGTGTGTGCAGGAGCTGTGGAATGTATCAGCTTAATCTATTTCAGAGATAAAAATGGGGAATCACATGCGTAACACAAGCTAAGAGTTAAAAACTTACAGGGCTAACAAAAAGAAATTGTTTAATATGGACTTAATCAACTCAGTCATCCAAACAGAGCATTTTTCGCCAGTCCTGTGGTAGTATTGAGATTTATCGTCGTAACGGAATTGTTTATAATACCTTCAACTACTAAGCAAAACATTGCTCCAACGGTCCAGTCATGTCTTCAACCACTTGCTTCCTGCAAATCACACACTAGTCTCAGTTCAATGTCATACTTTGTGAGAACAATACAAACATCATCATCATCCAACGATCAGACGCCAACAAAGTCCATTCTTTTTTGCCTCTCTAAAATACAGCAGATGATGATGATTAAGAGAGAGAGAGAGAGAGAGAGAGAGAGAGAGAGAGAGAGAGAGAGAGAGAGAGAGAGATAGAGAGAGAGAGACAGACAGACAGACAGACAGACAGAAAGACAGAAAGAAAGACAGACAGACAGAAAATGATGATGATGATGATGGCGAATGAGAGAGGGAGGGAGGAGAAGAGAGATAGAGACAGACAGACAGACAGACAGACAGACAGAAGGGGTAGGAAAGAATGAGATGATGATGATGATGAGAGAGAGAGAGAAAGAGAGAGAGAGAAAGAGAGAGAGAGAGAGAGAGAGAGAGAGAGAGAGAGAGAGAGAGAAAACAGACAGACAGACAGACAGACCGACAGACAGACAGAAGGAGAGAGATGACAATGATGAATGGATGTGGGAGAAAAGGGAGAGAGAGAGAGAGACAGAGAGAGAGAGAGAGACAGAGAGAGAGAGAGATGGAAGGAGGGAGGAAGAGAGAACTACTGACGGGCAGAGGGAAAGAGAAAGAAACAAAAGGGGTCAAGAAAGGCGGGATGGATAAAAGATAGGGAGGGACAGGGAAAAAAGGGATGAGAGAAAAGATAAGAACGGAGAAAGGAGGAACAGAAGGAATTAGATGGAGGGGAGGAAGGAGAGTATGGGTAGTGAAACGTCCCAAGACAGCGACAGGTAAGAACAGACCTGGAGTGAAAGGAGAAGAACAGAGAGAAGGAGATGAGGGAGGAGGGGGGGGGGGGGGGGTGAGGATGGGTAGGGGAGGGACAGAGCGTTGGAGAAAGATAGAGTGGGAGAGAGAGAGAGGGACGGGACACAGAGAGAGAGAGAGACGGGAGGGAGGGAGGGAGGATAGAGAGAGAGAGGGGGAGGGAATGGGAGAGTGAGAGGAAGAAAGAGAGAGGTGGAAGGAGGAAGAAGGAGAAAGATACAGAGGGCGACAAAGCGAGCGAGGGGGAGAAGGAGAAAGAGAGAGAGGGAGGAGAGGGAGAAAGATATATATATATATATATATATAGAGAGAGAGAGAGAGAGAGAGAGAGAGAGAGAGAGAGAGAGAGAGAGAGAGAGAGAGAAGAGAGAGAGAGAGAGAGAGGGAGAGAGAGAGAGAGTCAACGTACAAGAATTTTCCCGACAAGATTGGCTGAGGTGGGGACGGGCTGGGGGGTGGCGGGGGGGGGGGGGGGGGGGGGGGGGGGGGGGGGGGGGGGCGTCAGAAAGGATGGAGAGGTTAGCGAAGGAGGGTGTGTGGGGACCGGAATAACTCAGTTGGTAGATCGCCGGACTTGTAATCTTGGTGATCCTGGGGTTGCGGGTTCGAATCTCCGTCGGGTCGTTTCGGTACAGGGCGATTTCTTTCCTCGAAGTTAACATTGGTTCTGACTCCATTTCCCCATACAATCCTTCAAATGAGACTATAAACCGAGGTTCCGTGAGTTACGCACGTATAACATCTTGCACGCACGTAAAATCCCATCACCAACTTTCGGAAGAGAAGGCCACTTTGACCGTTGGTATGGATGACACGTTACACACAGCATGCACCCTGCGTGAGAAATGAAAAGAATGAAGGAAGTGAGGAAACTGAGCGAACGATATTGACTGGATGACACGGGGAATGACTGAGTGAAGCGCCGACAGGCAGCTGTTCAATCGACACTGCCCAGGCAGGCAGCCCGTTGTGAACACGAGAGTGTGGATTGTCAGCGCCTAGAACCTTTGGCAATGTTATTATCATTATTACTACACTATCATCATCATCATCATCATTATTATTATTATTATTATTATTTATTATTATTATTATTATTATTATTATTACTGCTACTACTACTTCTTATACTACTACTACTACTATTATTATTATTATTATTATTATTATTATTATTAAATATCACCACCGACAAAATGCTGAACGCTTTCCAGCCATTTCACCGGTAGACTAGACCAGTAACGGGGAACATGTCTTAATCGTACGTACACCGCAAGGTGGAGATTAATGTTTCACCATGGGGCTTGTAACCAAAACCATTTATTCTCTGACAGGCTACAACAGTCCCAACAAACGTGCACGTATCAGTCATGTCACTGTCTCGCTCTCCTTGTCTCTGTCTCACGTTTAAAGAAAGACGCATGACACTGCCTGTAGCTAAACGGCTCTTGTGACAAGGATTGAAGGCGTTGAGTGTGGTGGACGGGGAGTTGCAGGAGAGTACAGGATCAATTCATTTCTGAGAAGAAAAAAAGTCATATGCGTACAACAAGCATACAGTTAACATTCACCACACTAACCACAAAATGTTTTTTCAAGTTCACTCTTGTAAACTAGACCATCGAAACAGAGTATGTAGGATATTGTTCACCGATTGTCGAACTATTCAGATTATTTTCACAATAAAACTAAAAATTGGTCCAGCAGTCGTATCTTCGACCATTTTTCTTTCTGCACGATTCACAGTTCGTATTTTGTGAGAACATTGCATTATCGTCCAACATTATACCATGCTGACTAAGTTCTTTCTTTTTGCATCTTTTATTAAATTAAGCATTATACGATTTTGTCACAGTTTTTTTTTCTGTTGCAAACTAACATATAAACATTGGAGTCATATTTTCTAAACTGTGCCCAATCATTGGATAGGGAGAAATTGTTCATGCATTTGCTCAGATTCAGTTTGTTTGCATTTACAGCTTGGGGGGGGGGGGGGGGGGGGGGGGGGAGACAGAGACAGAGGACAGGCAGGCAGAGACAGAAGACAGAGACAGACTAAGAGAGACACAGACAAAAAGGTTGGGGATGATGATGATGTTGTTGATGATGATGATGATGATCATGAGAGAGAGAGAGAGAGAGAGAGAGAGAGAGAGAGAGAGAGAGAGAGAGAGAGAGAGAGAGAGAGAGACAGACAGACAGACAGACAGACAATCCAAGACAAAATCGGGGGAGGACATCACATAGGCAGACTGAAGATGAGCAGGATGGACAACGTGAAGACTGACCCAGTTCCACCACCTCTAGCCTGTCGAACATGACTGGGATCCGGGAGCTCTGGAGAACATTGCCTATCTACACCTTCGTCACGCCAGCCTGACAATCCCCAGTCATAGGACGATGATGAATGATGACAGTCACGATGAACAGGGGCAGGATAGCGCATGAAGGCTGTATCTTGGATGCTACTCAAAAAGCAATAAAACTTTCTCGGTATGGGGTTTGTCAATGTCCCCTCGACTATCACAAAAAACCTGCTCGGCATTTACTTACAGTAGGAAAGGTATTACACTAGTCTGCCAAACAGCCAACGCTGGCACTGACTGAGTTGTTTAATCTTGTCAAGCATTTGGTTTGCCTGTGAATAGGGATCTAGCATGTTGAATGTTCCTCGAAAAATTTTGCACAGCTTAATCGCCACAATGAGATTTAAGTACAGGTGTAAAAAGTCTATACGTCTTGCCAACAACACACAACAAATCTATCGTTACGATTGACGAATCTTTAAACAGACGAAATGTAGTTGCTGTTTTCGTTCCTTAAAAAATCATCCAGTCACTTTTCGTATTCATTACTAATCAGTTTTTTCGTCAGCAATGGGAAGACTAAAATACAAAGAATAATTACCATCACCCTCGCAAAGTTACTATGGCTGTGTTTCTTCAAACCGCCAGCTTCTCTTCCCTCTCCCCTGCCCCTACCTCACAAACACCCATCCCAAATCCACACAACTCTTTTCTCTTTTCTCTTTCCCTTTCCCGAAATTGTAGATAGGCCTATACTTCTCAAATTATGATGAAAATTCAACTTTAAATTTAACACTTTATCAAAGACATTGATTTAAGTCTTTTCCTTTGGTTTTGAAAGGCCCACAACGATATGTTCTCCAACCTTCTTTAAAAGTTTTATAAGACCTGTATGAACCCGCCAGTGTATGTTTGGGTGGGCAATACACGTACAATGTTCAAGCATCACAGATGCTGAACAGCACAAAAAAAAAACCAAACTCACTGAACTCTTTCAATATAAACTCCCACTGCAGGGCTCAACTATGATGGACGATTCATGCGCCAGTTTAATTAAGAGAAATTAGTAAGCTTACGGTAAAAACTAACTTGATATATCAGTGTCTGAACATGTTATGTAAAATCTTCTCCCTTCGCTTCACTTTGAGCAGTGAGAGAATGGCTTCAAACCTGAAGGCATCTAGGGCAGTTGAAGCTGAGTGATACCTACGTCTCATTCGCTGCTTTAGCCGGCGCTGGGAACGGGTACTAGTATTCATTTCAGTCGTGTCACAATGTTAATACAAACAGCCTATAAATGATAACATGAAAATCTTATACAAAGCCATATGTTAAAAGAATATATTCACAAAAATCGACAACCGATGTCTGAACAGTGAAGCAGAAGATTACCACAACATTGCAAATGAGCATTAAATGACACCAAAGGACATAAAATGGCCACACAAAACATAGACGATGAGGTAAAAACGGAAGGTGTAAGTCAGGGAATGAGGGACAGGAGGACACATCTATATGTAAGTGAACGTCAGCCTGTGGGAAGCAGTTCATAAACGCACACTGTCAATAACTTTGGGAATGCTGAACTCCAGCCCAGACTGTGGTGTAAAAGTTAAGAGCATTACAAGACGTTGATATTTTACTAGTGACAGTCCTCACCTCCAACACAGGGTGGCGTCAAGTCCCTGTCCTTAACATCCTCCACCACAGCGCTGTCCACGGTCACTGCCCACAAAGCCAGCAGCATCAGCAGCACCCCACAGGAGAAGACCCTGCCACTCTTCTTCTCCATACTGCACCAGATCTCTTCTGACCACGGATGAATCCCAACGTGTGTTCCTCAGACCACACTGATTATCTTTCAAGTCCGCATTACACCGAGTACGATGTCTACACTGTGCGCGTGAAACACTGCCACTCACGTTGTGGTCCGGCGGCCCTCTGCCCCACTCGAATGATGGATGCGCTGAGAGGTAAAGTGCACGTAACAGACAGCACACACACACTCCGGCCCACCGTGTCTGACGCCACACACAAAAATAGGACGTATCACATCTCCTTGTTCTCTCCCTCCACCTCCTTACCTGCAATTCTTCTTCCTCTACCTCCTCCTCCTCTTCCTTTCCAGACGAGATGTAATTTCTCACACGATTCCTGTTCCAGACACGGTATCGTCTTCGCCCACCACCGACACCGTCGACGAGATAATAAAATGATTATTTTGGCTGCGAGAAGCCGGCCCGGTCGATGTCGGGGTGTGCGGAGGTCGTAAATCTGGAAAACTGCTTTGAAGGCCGGGAACTAGATAAGCACGTGGAGTTTGAGATCGTCAGGTGTCACAGCGAAACTCGGCTTGCCAGTAGAGCAAAATATCGTATCGACTGGCTGCTTGTTTGGCCTACCTGGCTTCCCCCCCTTCTCCTCTCCACGTTGGCCGGGTTTGCACAGGTTGTACAAGGTCTCGCACTCACCGGCTCACGTTCTGTGCTCGACCCAGTTCTGTGCGAAGGTGCTCGATCTGAGTACAGTTTATGATAGGCTATTTGACCTCCGTTTGATAAGCGCGCGAACACCTTCACACCCTCTCTCTCTGTCTCTCTCTCTTATTCGCACACATACACGCGCGCGTGCGTGCGCGCGCGCGCACACACACACACACACACACACCATACACACACACACACAACAACACACAAGACACACACACACACACACACACACACGGCACTCTTATCTACATCCGCTGACACATCAATATCCATAAAATATAGCCTTACAGCAAGTTCGAAGAGTTGACCAGAAAGCAGATTAGGAAGAAATCAGGCTAGGCAAAATAAAGCGAACGAAAACACCACTGGTTGTCGCCCACAATACATCATGACCACGCACACACTGGAAGAAAACCGTGGCAATGATAATGAGATTT
>JADBJO010005343.1:65000-70000 GCA_016801955.1 Conus betulinus | reverse complement strand
CTATGGATGGGTAGAAGTCTACTATGTCGAATGTGATGAATACTGTGTTCTTCTGTTTGTTAAGATTTTTGAACCATTGGATAACTTCATATGTGTTCTTCCAGAGGTTGTATTCCATGTTTGATTTTATGTTTTTTATGGCTTTTTCTAGGATTTTCTTACTTATTTTGCCCAGTTCAGATTTAGATGGGTCTACATGTTGGGTTGTTGTGGAAATTGGGTTTATGGTCTTTAAGAGTTATGAAGGCTTCTTTTATTGCTGTTGTTTCTACCCTGTCACCTAGATCCATGTGGTGTACGAGTTCTTTTTTCTTTTTTTCGGATGTTGTTGTGTATGGTTTTATCTGCTGCTTTTTGTAGTTTTTCTGAATGTTTTTATCAAGAAGTTGTGAGTACTCGTTTGGTTCCATTTTGTAGTAATTACTGGTTTGTCAGCCTTCACGAATATTTTTTAGTCATTTTGTATTTGTTTTATTTCATTTTTTAATGATGTTTGGAAATCGTTGTTTGATTTTTTGAATTCTATGTTGGCTATCATTTTTTTTTTTATCCTCGAAAGATTTCATTTCGTCTATGGCCGGTGGAGATCGCCATGATTTGAAGCCATATGTGTTTTTGTCCTTTTTTTTTTTTGCATTCGGGCTCAGGAAGAAAAAAAACGCTTTCCATCTCATGTTTCGTACGAATTTTTCAGTTTGTTCTATTAATCTTTTTAAGTAGTAGAATTGCGGGTTGGAGAATGGTATATTTTTTGTTGATTGTCTAAAATTGATTTCCTCCATTTTAAAATTCATTAGGCCACAGTGCTCAACGTGAGGAGCTATTATCAAGAATACTACTAAAACGCCTAATAAAATTTTTAAAGTGCTCAACCCCTTGGGGAGCAACATCTGTTAAAATAGTATGGTAAAAGGAAGTTTTAAAATCAACAGATCTGTTTCGAGCGCTGGCTCTCCTCAGGATGGTTTGGGTCGCCTACTGCCGGTGTTATATGGCCTAATGTCACTGTTTGCACGTGCGGATTGCTGCACGTGTTGTTCGGTTTTTCAGGTTGTTTACAGTTCAGGGTGCGTTTGCTGACAACGATTTCCATTTGTGCCTGCAGTTGTTTACTATTTCTACTTTAGTATTTAGGGTTGCTAAGTATGGTTTGCATAGTATTAACCATTTTTCTGTTGAACATATATATATATATATGTGTGTGTGTGTGTGTGTGTGTGTGTGTGTGTGTGTGTATATCTATCTATCTATCTATATATATATATATATATATATCTGTCTATCTATCTGTCTATCTATCTATCTACCTACCTATCAAGATAAACAGATCGGTAGACAGATAGATAGATAGATTTGACAATAAAGCCTGGTCTTACACGCTGTAAATTTCCAGCCAGGGAGCGGAACTAAGAGAGAAATTTGTTCCACTTAAAAAAGATCCTAACCCTAATACAGACTTGTGATTACCGGGAAAGAAAACCAAACTGTCCCCTGTTAGTGTTCGCACATTGTTCCTCCAAAATAGGGGAGGAACAGTAGGAGTACACTCATTGGAGAAGGATGAAAGCTTTCCAACGGTTTTGTGCGTCCTTTAGCACGTCTCTCTCTGTCCCTGTCTCTCTTTGTCTCTCTGTCTGTGTCTGTCCGTCTGTCTGTGTGTCTGCCTGTCTGTCTGTCTGTCTGTCTCTCTCTCTCTCTCTCCATCTGTATATGTGAGTGTTGGTGCGTGCATGTATGTATGTATCCTTAACACACGAGCCTATAAAATGTACACATTCTCTCTATACATTAGGCCATCTTTTCTTCATACAGAAATTCATGAACATTTAACACGACTGACTGAACAAGAAGCAAAAGCCAAGAGCATAGTTGCCGAAACTGTCTGCCCGACACTTTCACCCCCCTAGCTCACAGGGTGACAGGGGGCAAATTAATGGAGTGTAACGGATCCAATCCGTCAACATTGCCCCATTTTGACCTGTGGACTTTCCATCGTGTTGATGTGGTCATACGGAACATTGCCCTTCTCGGATCAGACTTAAGAGTTGCTGACATGACGTGTGTGATTTATAAATCAAAAGTCCGAGGAGGTGTGTGTGTGTGTGTGTGTGTGTGTGTGTGTGCCAGGAAAGGAGCGAGAGGGGAAGCAGGAGGAGAAGAGGGGAGGAGGAAAGCGAGGAGGGGGAGCGGCAGACCGAGTGATCCGTCCATTTTTTTTTTTTTTTTTTTTTTTTTTTTTTTGCACTCGGTGCTTGCAGTCATGAGTTAAATAATCCCATGCATTTCGCAAGAGGGGGGAGTTAAGCTTGACCGAGTGAAAAAATTCCCTGAGGTCAGTGAAGCTATGCACTTTCTAGCTGCGTCGGAAAAAAAAACAGGCAGATTAACATAAATTGGTGAAATGTATGCCATGTAACGGTCCAAGGATACTTTCAGACTGAATATGATTCATTAGTAGTTTTCTTGGCGTATGTAAGAAATACTAACTAGTACATATTCTTCAAGCGCCAAAATAAATCTCTCCATACAGGAAAACCTATGTCTTATGCAAGAAAGAGTATTTTTCTGATAGTACTTATTTGAAATGTGATAAATAAGCCTTGTCTGGTAAATTATGAAACAAAAGGAGTGCTCTGTTGTGAAGAAAAATCAGTCTTTTTCGCTTTAATGTTCATATCTTGTATTCGTCGTTCAGACAAGTTACTGAGATATAAACAGATTAGTACAGCTGTATACTTCACTATCAAAGAATGAAAATGAGAAGCTCTACTTTCTGTTTTTAAGTTAAAAGTTGAGTTATTCCAAGGTTAAAAAGTTAATCCTCTAAAATTCCTTAAAATCGGCACAATACCTATTTTTCTCTTGCATGATCTTGCGATATGGACCCCCGTGTCTGCCGCTTGATCCAGATCCGTTCCACATATCCGGACCACATTTAATGGGGGACCATCTTTGGGTCCATCTTTTTGAATAGGCGTCAAGACAGGAGAGTCTGCGTGGTGTGAAGCGTTACGACATTTTGCTTACGCAACATACACAGATTACACATCGTGTACGTAAACGGTGCATAAGGCTTTGAGAATATTATGCTCATTTTCTTACACTTTTACCACTGGACACACATACTTTCGTCCACGTTTTCCTTTCCGTTCATTCCATAATGTTGTGTATCAGTCGCTGAATGCGGGGACATTTTTTTACCCTCTTCCAAAACGGAGGACTGGACTTTGCTTTTTATTCTGTTGGAGTGCCTCTTTCAACTTCTCGTTTACAGTCTTCTTCATCTTTGATGCAGACAAGACAAATGTTTCTTTAGGGGTACAGGGACGAAGAAGAAAGCTTTTCGGATTGACAGTCTACTTTTTACCCCTCTGCGCATCATAAATTCAATTATCCATTGAGTAATTCGCAATTTTTTTCGTGGAATTTTGAAGCACAGGACAAATACATGCGTCTTGCATGCCATAGCAGTACTTTTCATACGTTGAACACACCTAATCGGAGTGTTCAGCATCTCTTCCTCCCCATCGCCTCTCCTCCCTTTCTCTTCTTCTAAGCAGTGTGCATGCACTAGATATGCGAAGAGGGCACTCCCAGTGTAGCTGGCACGAAAGCTGGCATGTGCACCTCGTCCTTCTCACCCCCATTGTCAAGGCCTTATTTTTATTTTTGGGCCCGGAGAGAAGAAACACGTCTCGGATAAAGCCTTTAGCCTGTTGTTATTTCCAGCGTTATCTCATTCCATCTCTCTGCAGGTGCTTGCTTCAGAACGGCTCTCTCTCTCTCTCTCTCTCTCTCTCTCTCTCTCTCTCTCTCTCTCTCTCAAACACACACACACACACACACACACACGTACACACACATACACACACGCGCGCACGCACGCACGCATGCACGCACGCACGCACACACCCAAGCCCTCACGCAGCACGCACACGCTCGCACACACACACACACACACACACACACACACACACACACACACACACACACACACCTCACACACATTCTGTATTTATATTGCAGCTGCACAGTTTTGATGTAAGAATTTTTTTTTTCCCATCATTATTATGGATTTCATAAAAACATTATCGATTTCTTTAAATTCTATCATTTTGTGTTGTATCACCATTCACTTGATATCGCATTGTATTGTACTGTGTGGGTTTTTTCTGTATTAAATGGCATATTATTTGTTTGCATTGTATTGTATTCTGTCGTTTTATTCCTTCACACTACAATTTACATCTAGAACGGAGCTCCTTACCGATGGACGACCCACTAGCATTATGCGGCACCTCCACCACCATCCCCTCCCCTTTTGGTCAAAAGTTCTATGAAATTGGAAAGAAACAACACATTGTTTTCGATCTGTGGGTATGCCTATGAATGTATACGGAATTAAAACTTTTTTATCCAGGAGGGGGGGGGGGGGGGGGGGGGGGGGGGGGGGGGGGGGGGGGGAGTATGGCCATGACTGTGTAGAGAAATCACATCAGTTTTTTGTTTTGTTTTGTTTTCTTTATTTTTCTTTTGTTTTCTTTTTTCTTTTCGTTCCTTTTCTTTCCTTTTTGTTTTTTTTTCTGAATACCTGTGTTTTCTCAGAATGCCTGCGAATCTCATAGGAACCGCTCTTGCAGTGTGTGACTATGTCCATGAATTAATGTACACATGACTCTTTTCAGAAGGACACTTCTTTGGTCTGTCCTTGAACATGCTCATAGAAACGACAGTGTTTTCGGTCTGTGATTATGCCCGTGAAGTTGTATTGACACTACTCTTGTTCAGTTCGTCGGTCTGAGTTTGCTCATGAATTTGCACAGAAAAAACGCACTCCTCTTTTTTTTTATCTTTATCTGTAAGCATGCCCACAGATTTGTAACACACACACACACACACACACACACGCACGCACGCACGCGCGCGCGCACACACACACACACACATACACACACGCACGCACGCACGCACACACACACACACACACACACACACACACA
>JADBJO010005343.1:52500-55000 GCA_016801955.1 Conus betulinus | reverse complement strand
ACGCCAAACTAGACTTGTATAGATTAATCATTGCAAACGGGAGGTTTATTTTATGTGAATGTCGATAGTCGTTAAAAGTGAACATATTTGTCAGAGAAAGTGGAGCATTTCCATGGAGTACCTTATGCATAAAGAGCCCTTTATTGTATAGAAGTTTGGCTTTGAATGGGAGAATGCCTGATTGCTTATAGTCTGAGTCTGCCAGCGAGGATGGTCGACCTAACGTTACTTTGACAGCTCTTTTGTGAAGGCTAATTAGTGGTTTGAGTGAATTATTGCTCGCTGAGTCCCAAAGCGTTGAGGCATAGTCAATAAAAGGCTGAATGTAAGAGTGAAAGAATAGTTTTCTTGCATGCAAATTTAAGAAGTTCTTAATCCTTTTTTAGAAGATGTAGTTTTCTTGCAACGTTTCTAGATAAAGACTCTAAGTGTTTTGACCAAGTAGAGATTATTATCTATTGTTATTTTCCCAAGACTTTGTGACTGGTTACTTCTTCGACGTTTTCGTTAGAAATGCAAAGTACTGGCAGATTCTGGCTTAGAGTTTGACGTTTCTGTCTAGTAGTTATCATCATGAATTTAGTTTTATGAGGATGGAGAGCCATGTGATTAAATCGTGTCCATTTAACCAAGAGATTGATGTTTTCTTGCATGTCACTGCAAACCTGTTTGGCATCAGAATTACTTGTGTCTAAGGTTGTGTCATCAGCGAACATTTCACTGTTTATTTTCAGTACAATGGCAGATCATTGATGTAAAATGAAAACAATAGAGGACCTAATACTGACCCTTGTGGGACACCAAATTGTTGGGAAGAAAATCAGATTTGTATGTGTTTACGGACACAATTTGTTGTCTGTTGGAGAGAAAAGATGAAATCAGTTTCAGGGTTTTGTATGATAGCTTATACAAAGTTAGTTTTCTGAGTAAAAGTTCATGATTTATAACGTCGAAAGCTTTTGCGAAATCTACAAAGAGAATTCCTGAAAATGCTTGTTGTTCATGTTTAAAGAGCCATCTATCTATTAACTTAGTTAGCACTGTGTGGCACGAATGATTTTCTCTGAACCCTGATTGATTTGGGTGAATTAAATCATATTTTTCTGCATGGGATGGAGACATTATATTGATGTGGAGTTCTAATGGTTTAGAAAGAACTGATAGAATCGAAATAGGTCTATAATTTGATGGATCAGTAGTGTTTCCTGATTTGTATATTGGTATAATTTTTGCTTTTTTTAAGGTATCTGGAAAGCATTGTTTATCTATACAGAGGTTGTAAATGTAAGTTAACGTTTCTGCGATAACGGGTGCAGAGAGCTTTAGAATTTTGCCATCTATACCGTCAATTCCACGAGTGGCTGTCTGCTTCAATCGCCTAAGGGACGAGAGAAACAGAATGAACATCTAGAAGGCTGATATCTAAATCTGAATGGATGTTTTTTTTTCCTGCACGCCCTGAGTAGGGACTACAACATGCAGTGAAATGAAATAATGTAAGAAAACAAACAAGCAAGCAAAGCGGTCATGCAATCATACTGGAATCAAATGAAAATAGAAGGGAAATGAAAAAAAAAAAAAACAAAAAAACAGAAAATAAGAATAATAAAACAAACAACAAAAATAGAAATGAAAATGAGAGTAACAATAATGAAGAGGAAGGAGAGAGTGGGGGTAGGGGGTGAGGTGGGCTGGGGGAACATATGCAAGTGTACTACAACGTACAAAATTAGCATGTATAAAAATCATATTTTTTCCCCTCGAACACTATAAACAGTAACAGCCGCTGACTGGAAATCAGTTTGCGCGCGAATCATGTTCTTAGCCACTGCAAACGTCAGGAGTTAGACGGACAGAAAACACACTGACGATTATGTTGCGATGTAGACATGGCTGAGAGGAAAATATCGGATTTATGACTACCGGAATATTGAACTGTGGCATTTCAGGAATGAAGGGGCAGCTTGATGATAGGATGCGACTGAGGAACGGGTCCTCATAAACATGACACTGTTCTTTATTATGTTTTCTATTTTATGTCATTTCATTAACTGCGTTCTATAATACGTCAAAGTCAACATGTCATCATTCCCAAATGCCGTCATGACACAATGAAAAAAAACGTTAACTAAGAAAAACAACACAGAGCTAACAATAAGAGCACTCGTTTTATCAGAGAAAATATAAAAAAGTATTCATATCGAATCAAGTCATATTGTTTATAAGCTAGCCGACTGCGAGGGGCCGTATTTGAGCTGTCATGTTGTCAAAGTCAGTTTTTGGTATCATTTTGAGTGTGTACGACAGAGTATTAGCTGATAACACGACAATGAGTGAATGGGTGAAGATCCATCAACGACTAAGTACGCCTGTTCTGTGTACTTTGACTACGTTTCAGTTTCAGTTTCATCAAGGAGGAGTCACTGCGTGTGGACTAGTCCATGTACGCTACACCACATCCGCTAACTATTGACACCACTCTGCGGTTGATTTTTAAAGC
>JADBJO010005343.1:35000-47500 GCA_016801955.1 Conus betulinus | reverse complement strand
TTGTTGATGTTGTTATTGTCATCAGATCAATTCCTTCATGTGTGTGTGTGTGTGTGTGTGTGTGTGTGTGTGTGTGTGTGTGTGTGTGTGTGTGTGTGTGTGCGCGCGCGCGCGCATGGGCATATGGATGCTTGCACGATTTTGTCGTTTGCTTTTGTAGTATTAGTCTGTTACTTCTTATAGTTTGCAAGTTGACTAGTGTATTCACTTTTTCCTCTTTGTTGCCATATTGACTTGTGTGTTGTCCATGTGCTTTTTTTTTTTTTTTTTTTTTTTCCCCAGGGCTGGGTGGAAAAAAAAAGCATGCGTAAATTTGCTTATCTCATTACCCTGGTAAAATAAAATTTCGTTCGTTCGTTCGTTCGTTCGTTCGTCTCTCTCTCTCTCTCTCTCTCTCTCTCTCTCTCTCTCTCTCTCTCTCTCTCTCTCTCTCTCTCTCACACACACACACACACACACACACACACACACACACACACACACACACACACACACACACACACACATACACACGCACCTGCCCTAAACCCAGATGAAGAGCCAATTACACTCAGGGTGTGCATGACTATCTAAACATGGCACATCTTAATCATCAGGAACAAGTGGACCCAGCTGGCAACCAATTAAAGCAGGTTGCTTGAGCGATAGAAGAAGAAGAAGAAGAAGAAGAGGTAGACGACGAGAAGAAGTAGCAGTAATAGTTGTAGACGAAGAGAAGAAGAAGTAGCAGTAATAGTTGTAGACGAAGAGAAGAAGAAGTAGCAGTAATAGTTGTAGACGAAGAGAAGAAGAAGTATCAGTAATAGTTGTAGACGAAGAGAAGAAGAAGAAGCAGCAGTAATGGTTGTAGTCCAAGAGGCGAAGAAGAAGCAGTAATAGTTGTAGAAGAAGGAGATGATGAAGGAGGAGAAAAATAAAAGGAGAAGGAGGTGGAGGAGGACAAGAAGAAGGAGGAGGAGGAGGAGAGAAAAAAAAGAAGGTGAAGAAGACGAAAAAGGATAAGGGAAGAAGAAGAAGAAGAAGAAGAAGAAGAACAACAACACACAACAACAACAAGAGTAACAAGCAGAAGAAGAAGAGAAGAAAGAGGAGGAAGAGGAGAAGAAGGAGAAGAAGACGGAGAACGCGCGAAGAAGGAGAATCCACTTGAAGGGACTTGGTACAGTGCAGAGAACTACTAGCGAATCTTGAGTCCGGATTTGAGCTGTATTCAGTATTTCCATCTTTCTGTTTTACAACAACCGGTCAGTATTTTTTGTTGTATGTAATAAGATTGCAGTAATACTATTTTTGAAGAATCTTGGTATTGCCATTTGATTGAAGTTTGCATCAGAATTTTAATTACTTCATACATAAGCCACATTCCTTCTGTTGATAAAGTTTGGTTACCATAGGCGCTGCACTTTTATATATATATATATATGGTTCCACTGATACGCACATAGACAAACAAACTAGCGGAAGCAGATGAAAACATAACTTTCTCGATAGAGGTAAAGTCAAACAAACCAAGCAACAAAGAGAAAATGCACACGTGCAATGGTGAGACTCAAGCCCGGACACCGTGAGAGACGGCACGTGCAACGCTTTCATCTCGCATCCATTGCTAGATGTTCTCTTCTTTTCTTTCCTTCCTTCTTCTCTGATGTCATTGACGTGTCTGTTTTATATCTGGGGCTGGATGTAATAGCAGCTCTCGCGCTGCCTGTCTGAGCCGGCACTTGCAAATTCGCTGCACTGGCTCCTTGCCAATGCTCGACTGATGTTCAATTTTTTTTTTCTTCTCTCGTGTAGTTCAAGTGGAAGCCTCTTGTATCTTGGTTGGGAAAATAACCAGGCGACTGTTAGTGAAAGAGAAACAGCTGTATGGAGAGACGATGATCACGATGTATTGTTTTTCTACTGCGTAGTTTCATCATCAGAATACACTTCTTTGTGTTAAATTGGGCGGGCTCTCTTCAAGAGCCAGAGTAGGACATCCATTTTTTCCCTGTGTGTATAGGTTTGTTTGTTTGTTTTGTTTTTGTTTTTTTTTTCTTAATCCATTAAAGTGGGATTTTTGCGAACGACTTTTGCCAGGACATTTCCCATGCTGTCATGGGATCTTCAATGTGCGCTGATTAAATGCTACACTTGGGACCTCACTTCATGTGGATGAGAGAGAGAGAGAGAGAGAGAGAGAGAGAGAGAGAGAGAGAGAGAGAGAGAGAGAGAGAGAGAGAGTCAATTCACAAAGCAAGCAGGTAAACTGAAGTGAACTGTAGGCTATTCGTGTTTTCTTGACTCTCTCTCTCTCTCTGTCTCTGTCTGTGTCTGTCTGTCTGTCTGTCTCTCTCTCTCTCTCTCTCTCTCTCTCTCTCTCTCTCTCTCTCTCTCTCTCTCTCCCCCCCCCCCCCTCTCTCTCTTGCTTGCTTTTCGCTCTTTCCCTATGTGTGTGTGTGTGTGTGTGTGTGTGTGTGTGTGTGTGTGCGTGCGTGCGTGCGTGCGTGCGTGCGTGCGTGCGTGCGTGTGTGTGTGTGTGTGTGTGAAGCCAACAAAAACACGAGGACAGTTTTATTACCCCCCCCCCCCTCTCTTTTCCTCTCTGGTTCACATCTGTATCTTCACCCATTCTGCAACACATTTTGTACCATCCTCCATCTCCTCCACACACACACACACACACACACACACACACACACACACACACACACACACACACGCACGCACACACACACACACACACACATGCGCACACACACATACATACACACACTCCCCCCTACACGCACACTCAGAGCCTCACTCCTTTGATCCAGATGTAGAACAAATTATATAAATGGCATGATTCCAAATATTTGCGGCTTCTTAATCTGCAACAACTCGACCAAATCATGACACCTAAAGAATGCAGATTGCACAAGCGAATCGGGAAAAAAATGTAAGGGCACTCAGAACAGTACAGACCTCTGCCAGTAATCTGGATCTGGCTTTGAGTTACTTCGTAAGTGAAGCTAAAAAACAATCCGCTGTAAGAAGCAAATCTTGGTACAGTATGAAGGAGTTTCTTCATGCATACTGTTTACTTAAATTAGGACATGAAAGATACCAAATGTGAATAAAAGTTAGAAAGTTGTATATATTTCTAAATCATTGATTTACTGTCGTGATTTCGTGGCATTTGTGTTGCGTTTTTTTTTTTTTATAATCAAGCCGAACAACTTGGAATTGCCATTTGATCTGGGTCTATGTCTGGTTTCATACTTAAGCCACATTCACATTCCATCTTTTGACGACGGTTGCTTCAGACAGATCTTGTAGTTGTTACATAATCCTGCTGAGCGAATGAAAACGTAATTCCCTTAGTGAAAGTACAGTAAGACAAACAAACAGAACACATACACATGCAAATGGTGAAGCTCAGCCGAGCACGGTGAGAGAGAACACGTGCAACACTTTCAGCTCACCTCTATCGCAAGATGCCATTATCTTCACTGACGTAATTGACATGTCCTGTTTTCTATCAGGGGCTGGAAGTAACAGCAGCTCTCGCTGCATGTCTCAGCCGGAACTTACAAATTCGCTGCACTGGCTCCTTGCTAATGCTCGACTATGTTCAATTTTTTTTTTACTATCACGTAATTTAATTGGAGGCTTCTTGCATATGAAAGTAGGAAAAACAAGATGACTGTGAATGCGACACAGCTGTAGAGGATGATGATGATCTTAATGTACTGCTTCGTGATGTATCATCGTATGGCAAAAGCTTGGCCGTGTCTCGATTTGTACTGTCTTTGATTGATTGGCTCCTGCGACGTAAAGCTCCAGATCCAGATCCAGAGTCTTCATCTGTCGAACGAACAGCAACGAGTGAGGCTGTGGGATGCATACAACAGTTGGTTGGCGATAACATGTTTCGATGGTGGGCTCTGCAGTTATGAAATATGGACTGATTCACCCATGGGAACGCTCCAGTGAAGGTTCTGTCGTGTCACATCCAGTGGCCATTACACAATGGCATCATCTGCCAGGGAGTAATTATGTCTCTTGACGCCTAAATGGAATGCCTTGTGCGTGCCTGTACCCTGTGTAAACACCGCTCAGGGTTTCAAGGGGGTGCAGGATTGCTCCTAGCTGGTTTGTTCGGCAGTTGAGGACAGTACCTCTCTGGATCCCACCGCACCTTCGGGTGTATTATTTGTTGTCTTGACTTACGTGAGTGAAATTTGTTTTGGCTGTATGTATCGAATTGTTTTGTTTATTTATTTGTTTGTTTTTCTGATTCATCAGTTTGGGGATTTTCTAGAGGTTTTTGCCAGGACATCCCCCCCCTTTTTGCCTTGAGAATTAGTTCGTTCGTCGTGTGCATGTTGCACTTAGGACCTCTAGAGAGAGAGAGAGAGAGAGAGAGAGAGAGAGAGAGAGAGAGAGAGAGAGAGCAAACATTTTAGTTGTGCTTGACATAAATAATAATCAATCCATGTTTGTTTTCTTGATCCTAACCACTACTAGGGGCAGGGAAGTCATAACGAAGGAAGTTAAGGGACACCAGTCTTAAGACATTCAATGGTTTGCAAAGATCCCTTCTTACCCTTTATGGTTTAAAGCATGGTTGTGCTTGAATAGAAAAAAAAAAAAAACCCTGAAAAACTGACAAGAAAACGACATCAAAATTTTCAGTTTCAGTTTCATGAAGGAATGTGTAACTGCAAACGGACTAGTACATATGTACTACATCACATCAATTACGTCGTGAGACGAGAAAAATTAAACAAAAATAACGATACATTTGGGTCATGGATCAAGGTGAGACGTAGTAGTTGCCTAATCTGTGTATTAACTGACGGACTGATCCAGTGAGTCTGTGTCATGTGTACGTCATCATTGCCAGTTATACGTCACTTTGAGCCCTTGTCATGAGTTTGTGTTATGAGTAAATCATCATGTGTGTGCTGTGTGTACGCCATCATCAGTCCGTGTCATGTGTACGCCAGCATTAGTCTGTGTCATAGGTAAATCATCGTATGTGTGTCGAGTGTATGTCATCGTCAGTTTGTGTAATGTGTACGTCATCATTAATATGTGTCATAAGTAAATAATCGTATGTGTGTTGTGTGTATGTCATCATCAGTCCATATCATGTGTACGTCATCACTAGTCCGAGTCATAAGCAAGTCACCGTAGGTGTGTCGTGTGTACGTCAGCATGAGTGTGTGTCATGTGTATGACATCGTTTTTATGGCACGTATGTATTTGTATGTCATCCGACAGGCAGATTGTGGGTATGTCTAAGCAGGTACATATGTATTCCTCAACATGCTATTTGATTAAGATCTATGCTATTTTACCCCCCCCCCCCTCTCTCTCTCTCTCTCTCTCTCTCTCTCGCACATGCACGCGCACGCGCGCGCGCGCGCACACACACACACACACACACACACGTATGTGTGTATGTGTGTATGTGTGCATGTATGCATGTATGTATGTATGTATGTATGTATGTATGTATGTATGTATGTATGTATGTATGTATGTATGTATGTATGTATGTGTGTATGTGTATGCATGTATGTATGTATGTATGTATGTATGTATGTATGTCTCTGTCTGTCTGCCTGCCTGTCTGTCTGTCTTCTATCTATAACGCCTGTCTGTCTGTCTTCTATCTATAAATGTGTGTGTGCGTGCGTGCGTGCGCGTTTGTGCGCGTTCGTGTATGCATTTAACCTACGAGTTCGTGTGTCTGCAATGGAGATCGCCGGCGCATGCATACGCTGTAAAGGTGTGTGTTTTTATTTGTGGGACGCGTGTGTGTGCGCCCACACGCTTTTGTGGATTGATTTCTCCACATTGTTACGTGTGACGCCTTTTGACATTTATGCCCTTCAAGACATTCAGACAAAGAAAATGAATAATTGTTATGATTAGGATTTTCGGTGAATAGTAAGTTGATATTCGTGCGAGGAAATATAGAGTAAGGGTGGAGGGGTGAAGGGGTGGGGGGAGGAAATCTACATCTCTTGGTCATTCTCAGCTTGTACATAAATTCATGGCGATTTGTTTGAGCAATAGATATTTGAGGATGTGTGCGTAGATTGTGCAATTCTATGCTTTTAAAATGAAGTGAAAGGTGATTTGATGACCTAAAAACTTTGTTCTTAGAGGACGTTATTAACTATTCCGAGCTGTAGATCTTTATAATTACAGGTTTGCTGATTTCAGCGCGCAACATATTCTTTTTTTTTCTCTTCAAGCGAACGAAAATCTGGTCTTGAGTCGTCCTTCACAGCAGGTGAAAGACCCTGTTTCTTTGTACCAATTGTTAGGAAGCCCACCGGGTTCTGTGGAATGAATAGACTGATACAGACGTTACTGATACAGATAAAAAAAAACCGGCGATGAAATAAACAATTTCAATGATATAGTTTCCTATATAGCTTCTTTTCGTTTTAAATCCACCTCACCTCCAATAAAAACAAGACAAATGCTGACTTTAAGGGCAAAAAAATCAGAAAGGAAATCCTGCTTAGTTTGCACACTGCCATCATGTTGTATCCGATACACGAGTAAGGACCACTGATTCGTTATTGGAAAAATGCGTGAACAGCTTCCTGAGAAGTATCAAATCTTATCATGTCCATGATATTTGTCATCTTCAAATACCAGCTTCGACTGAATTCGTGGAAAAACCAAATTTTCCCCAAAATGTAGCATGCGATTGTTCAAGTCTTCTATCAGTGGACCATATTCTTTTTTCATTGTTCAATATTTACTTGAATATATCAAGAATCGAACGTGGATGTGACTGTACATGATTCTGTCAAAACAATAACCCACAAACTGGAAATTGTGCAAATAGCAAAAATGTTTTCCATACATCAAATTAATAGATTTTTTTTTTTATATAACACTCCCTTTCTCCTCACTCCTTTTTTTTTTTTTAAGTCTAATATCACCAAGTGTGAACAGACTCTAAATCAAACAACTCACTCACTCATTGATTGGTGCAGAGAATAATCTTCTTCAACAGTAATGGAAATACCAGAAAAGTCCGTGGCCCAAGGGACGTTATCCAGCTGATATCCAGTGGCGGGCCATTACACTCGCAGGTCTGCTGATTTCACTAATTAGTTAACCACGCGTTTCGGTTTTTACCTCCGAGGGCTTAGCCTCCTCTTTCGGTTTGCAAGTGACGTGTAGAAAATCCGCGGATCAAGTCGACTGGGCCGTTGCCTCATAAAAAGCACAGCCACTGAATTTAGGTCATTTTTTGGCAAGGCAGAAGCGACTGAAATCCAGGACAGACACAAGCACAGACAGACAGACACACAGGCACACAGACGCAGTGAAGACTGCACAGTTCACTGATACATAAAAGTGCAAGCGTGTTTAACAGACACGCCAGGTCACCCATAACTGGTTTTGCTTTCCACATTCCTATGAAATAACAGAAGATATGCACTAATAAGAAAACATGCGTTTCTTTCTGGTGCACTGGAAAAAAGAGTACTGATCATTAGAAAATAAAGATAATACATCTTGAGTGTAGGGAAAGAATTCCTCTGTCATTACGGCAGTCTCTATGTAAGATTGTAAAGAAAAAGAGACAGAAAGAAAGAAGAAAATAAAGAGAGATTGTGGCAGAAAACGAGGGGCAGAGGGAGGAAAAGGGGGGGGGGGGGGGGATAGGGGGGGGGGGGGGGGGGGGGGGGGGGAAGGGGGGGGGGGGGGGGGTGGGGGGGGGTGGGGGGGGGGGGGGGGGGGGGGGGGGGGGGGGGGGGGGGGGGGGGGTGGAGGGGGGATGGAGGGGACAGAGTATGTATTAAGAGGGCGGTAAAATGTGGATATCTAACTCTTCGCTGACAGCATAGGGAGCTGTCGAATTGTGTCTAGTGAAAAGAACCATTCATTACACGTGTCTGGAGTCGACTTTCGGCTACGAGGTGAGACTTGTCAGCACAGCTGGCCTCGTCGTGTTACTCCACACATGCTATGTAACGGAAGCAAACGCACTAGACAGACAGACAGACAGACAGCGTAACAGACAGAGAACCCCAGTGCATTGTACTTGCTTTTTTCCCTGCTAATATTGTAAATTTGGACTCTCTCTCTCTCTCTCTTTCTCTCTCTCTCTCTCTCGTTTATTTTCAGTTTCTCTACGCATCCTACAATGCATCCGTTACTGATACACCACCGAAAACACGTAGAGCCTCCCTCCACTAATAATGATGTACAACTAATTACACCAAAGGCATGATTCGAAATATTTGCTGTTTCTTAATCAGCAACTAGTAGACCGAACTCTGACATCTAAAGAACACAGACTACGCGAGGAAGTGGGGGGGGGGGGGGGGGGGGAATATAGGGGGAAAAAAAAAAGAAAGAAAGAAGAAAAAAAAAGAGAAAAAAGGAAGAAAAAAAAATGCAAGGGCTCTCAGGACAGTAAAACCTCTGTGTCAGTGAATCTGGTATTCGACCTTTGAGTTAGTTCATAAGTGAAATTGCTTAATAATGATTTTTTTTAATCCGTCAGGGGAAGCAATTCTTTAGCACACGCTGAGCAACTGTTTTTCATGCATACTATACTATTTCTTTCAAAGTGGGACATGCATGATACCAAACCTGAAAACAAGTTAGAAAGCTTTGTGTGTTCCATAGACAGCAATTCACAGCTGTAACTTAATGATCAATTGTTGTTGCAGTTTGTAACAATCTTAATGAACAATTCTGGCATTGGCCAACTGATCTGGACCTGTACCAATATTTATTACTGATTTTGTTACCTAGGCTAACACTCCATCTTTTGACCACGTTTGGTTAACATAGATTAAGTAGCATGTTTTTTTCTTTTTTTTTTCCCTTATATTTTTTCTTTCTTTTTTGTGTCTGCATAACTCTGCTAGCAGACAAAAGAGTAGATGCTGCTGAAAAACATGAACTCCTTGACAGACGAGCACGCGCGCTTGTGTGTGTGTGTGGTGTGTGTGTGTGTGTGTGTGTGTGTGTGTGTGTGTGTGTGTGTGTCTGTGTGCGTGGGTGCGTGCGTGCCTGCATGCATGTGTGTGTGTGTGTGTGTGTGTGTGTGTGTGTGTGTGTGTGTGTGTGTGTGTGTGTGTGTGTGTGTGTGTTTGTGTGCGTGCGTATGTGTGTGTGCATGTGTGTGTGTGTATGTGTGCGTGCGCGTGCGTGCGTGCGTGCGCGCGCGCGCGCGCGCGCGTGTGTGTGTGTGTGTGTGTGTGTGTGTGTGTGTGTGTGTGTGTGTGTGTGTGTGTACGCGCGCGCGCCCGCGCATTATGATCATCATCACTCCACACTCCATCTGTATCTGTTTCTCTTAACAGTCGCCTTGTTGTTTTTTTTCCAATCCGGATACAAGAAGCCTTCAATTAATTACGTGACGTGATGAAACAAAAGTTACATATGATTCGAGCCTTGGAAAGGAGCCAGTGCAGCGAGCGAGTTCTGCCCCTTCAGATGTGGTGGAGGGCATCTACGCTTTCAGTTATTCTGAGCTTGTGCGTGAGTACATAGCAACGTGTTTGATCAATAGAGACATGGAGGATGTATAAGTACACTGAGCAAGTCCACACATCTAAAATGAAATGAAGGGAATGAATGATTACTGATAGTCTATGTCCTAAAAGGACGGTGTCAGGCAGATTCCGAGCAGTGGACATTCACAGTCTCATGTCTGCTCATTTCAGCGTGCAAAACATTTTTTTTTTTTTTTTTTTTTGGTAAAGCTATACAAATCCTATCCTGAGTCGACATTCTCAGCAGGTGAACAGCTCTATTGCTTTAAACCAATGGCGAAAAAAATTATTCGAATTCGACGAATCAAACAGCTCGACGCATGTATCATTAACTGTAAATGAAAGAGACGGAGATGAAACATAAAGTTTCAATAACAGTTTCGTATGTGGCTACTTTCTGTTTCAAACCCGTTTCACCCTCCATACAAAGAAGAGAAATGTTGTCTTCCAGAGCAAAAGGGCAGCATTGAAATCCTTTCTAATTGTGTACCACAATCATTTTCTTTCCCATGCACCAGATGAAGACATCTGATTGGTGTACAGAATGACCGGCATTCTCATTCTTGGAACACCTGACGGAAAAAGAGAAAACGTGTATGTTGCAACGTGACATTATCAAGCCTATTCCGAGTAGCGGGTCTTTAAAACACACGTAGCATTGTTGATTCCACTAACACCATGCGTCTCAGTTTCTTCTTTCGGGGGGAATAGTCTCTTACAGTAACAGGTTACGTACAGAACATTCTTGGATCAAGCAGGCTGTGTGCTAGAATGATAAAGCACTCAGCCATAGAATCACGGTCGTTTTGTCAAGGCAATAAGCGACAGAAGTCCCAGACAGACAGACAAACAGACAGACGAACAGACAGACAGACATACAGATACAATCGTGCTGTGCCAATCAATGACAAAAAAAAGTGCAAAAGCAGCAAAGGACACTCCATGTCACCTTCAGCTGGTTTCACTTTCCACATTCAAACGGAATAACAGCAAATATGTAAGCTTACCAATCAGAAATAATGCGTTTATGTATTGAGCACCGCAAAAGTTGTAGCAAGGCGGTAACATGTGGATATTTAACTGTTTGTTGACAGCATAGGAGAGCTGTCGAACTGTGTCTTGTGCAAAGAGCCATTCATTACACGTGGCTGGAGTCGACTTTCGACTCCTAGGTGAGAAACGTCAGCACAGCTGGCCTCATTGTGTTACTCCACACATGATAATAATGTAACAGAAACAGACAATCTGTAAATCTGTGGTATTTTTCGCTGCAGCAGAGAGAGAGAGAGAGAGAGAGAGAGAGAGAGAGAGAGAGAGAGAGAGAGAGAGAGAGAGAGAGAGAGAGAGAGAGAGAGATGCTAAGAGAAAACAGGAGTACAATTTACTTCATTTTTACCTGGTGGCATCGTAAATTTGGTCTCGCCCTCTCTCTACCCTCCTCCCTCTCCCCCCTCTCTCTCTCTCCCTACTCTCTCCTTTCCTCCATCCTTCCCGTGCATGCGTGCGTCGGTGCGTCTCTCTCTCTCTCTCTCTCTCTCTCTCTCTCTCTCTCTCTCTCTCTCTCTCTCTCTCTCTCTCTCTCTCTCCATTATTTCTCTCTCTCTCTCTCTCTCTCTCTCTCCTCTCTCTCTCTTTTCCATTATTTCCTCTCTCTCTCTCTCTCTCTCTCCTCTCTCTCTCTCCTCTCTCTCTCTCTCTCCTCTCTCTCTTTCTCTCTTCTCTCTCTCTCTCTCTCTCTCTCTCTCTCCTCTCTCTCTCTCCATTTCTGTGTGTGGGGGGTGTGTGTGGGGGGGGGGGGGGGGGGGGGGGGTTAGGAAGTAGTCAAAAAAAACACGAGCAGAGTTCAATACCACTCTCCCTCCCCTCCCTCTCTCGTCCACATCCATGTCTCCACCTGTCCTGCAACACAACCCTTACCCTTATCCATCTCCTCCCTCACACACACACACACACACACACACACACACACACACACACACACACACACGCGCGCGCGCGCGCGCGCGCGCGCGCACGCACGCACACGCACGCAACAGCACAAACGCTCGCACACAAAGAGAGAGATAGATAGAGAGAGAGAGAGAGAGATAGAGAGAGAGACACACAGACAGACAGACAGAGACAGAGACAGACACAGACAGACAGACACACACAGACAGATAGAGCACGCACACACATGCACAGACAGAGCACACATACCACACCACACACGCACACACACACACACAGAGGATAGCAACAAAACGTGCGCAGAGGGAGAGAGAGAGAGTGAGAGGGGGGGAGAGAGAGAGAGAGAGGAGAGAGAGAGAAGAGGGAAGAGAGAGGGAGAGAGAGAGAGAGAGAGAGAGAGAGAGAGGAAGAGAGAGAGAGATAGATCAGATACAGAGACAGAGACAGAGAATGACAATGACATTGACAATGACAATGCTTGATTGACAACAGTTAAACAACCCTTATGCCAAGGGAGTGCATGCGCAATTTCCCCTTAGTGTTGCCAAACTCTGCCAACAATAGAAATGCGAGTCAAAAAACAAGCGTACACACAGTTGAACAGTACTAATAACTAGGAAATGAAGATAAAGACCATTCATCAAACAATATTCTAATCACAATAAATAACTTATTGCATAATCATTACCTACAAACACGGCGTACATATTAGGTTTTTGTCTCTAAATAGAAAAGCTAGAGAGAGAGAGAGAGAGAGAGAGGAGAGAGAGAGAGAGAGAGACGCCCGAGAGGGCATCTGTCCTGTGATCCAGATGCAGAAGCAATGACACCAAGGTAATGATTCCCTAAATTTGCTGCTTTATAATCAGCAACAAGTGGGCCAAAGGTAGACACCTAAAGAACGCAGACTGCGTGAGCAAGAGGATGCAAAAAAAAAAAAAGAAAAAAAAGATGGAAGAGCACTCAGGACTGTATAGATCTCTGCCGGCGAATCTGTGATCCAATATTTAAGGAAGTTCATAAGTGGGGAAAAAACAG
>JADBJO010005343.1:20000-25000 GCA_016801955.1 Conus betulinus | reverse complement strand
CTTTTGATCTTTAGATACACAAACACAACATCCCTCTCCAGATTAAAGGAAAATATGGTAAGTTCTTGTAGAATATTACTGTTTAGAATAAACCTCATTGAAATATCTTTTCTTTTAAATTAATGTTCAACAAAATTAACTTCTTAACAAAATAACTTCACTTTTTATCTTCAGAATGTGTGTGCACGTTTTAAAACAACATCAACCACTTAAAATCTAAGTGAATGCACGCATTCTATCTTTTGAATTTATACTGATCCAGATCAATACACATTACGACAGAACAAAATTGTTTCCTGTCAATTCCAAATTTGTATCTTCAACAGGTCAGTTTACGTTCGATATTTGGATACACAAAATCAACAGTTTTCCCGTGAGGACAGTCCAGCGACTGGACGATTTTCGCTCCCGAATAATGGTCAGTTACCTGCATGAGTGAACCAGGGCTCCACCAGAATCGAACAAGAGGGAAGGCGAGGCGATATAGCAATCCTGTCTCCTCTTCATCTTTGAGCTCACGAGCAAGACGGCAAGGAGCAGCCCCCAGTGGAGCTCGCGGGGCGTGACGAAGCGAGACAGATCCCTGACAGTGTTTACACTGCACAAACAAGCCATCGCTGCAAGTGCACAGGATGTTATTTCAGTGTACCCTGGCGGCGCGCATTGAGATTTTTGTGTGGTCTATCTAGTTTGCAGTGATGGTCGTGGTGGTAATGGTAGTGGTGGTGACGGTGGCGTGTGGTGTGTGTGTGTGTGTGTGTGTGCGCGCGCGCGCGCGTGCGTGTGTGTGTGCATGAGAGAAAGAGAGAGAGAGAGAGAGAGAGAGAGTGAGAGAGAGAGAGAGAGAGAGACAGACAGACAGACAGAGAAGAAGAAGAAGAAGAAGAAGAGGAAAAAAAGAAGTAAAAAAGGGAGGAGGAAGAGGAGGAGGAGCAGTCTGATCTTATCAGTTTCTTTTTATGCTGGTAAATCTCTCTCACTCTCTGTCTCTGTACCTGTCTGTCTATCTATCTATCTATCTGCCTATTGAAGGATGGGGATGGGGTAACAAGAAGCGGTTTTGTTTCTTTTTCTAAACTGTCATGGAATGTGAGTCACAACCTTTCGTGCTGTATGTAAAGGCTCTGAAAAGGATTGGCTTTTTATAAGTTTTGGAAACCCTTTTATCTTTACTTGCAGTTTACGTATTTCTGACAGAACTACATAAGAAATATTTCACTTGGTTTGTTTATTGACTTCATTCTTATCACCAACAGCAGAAATAATGATTCACTTTTAAATGCTGTCCTATATGGAATGCACATGCAGTAAAGGCAATAAGTTTACGTGAAAAGTTTATTATGCAGTTGGGGCTTGCAAATTCTGCATTGAATGCGCCGTCATGATAATTTACCTCAAGTTGTAAAATGTTTACATGCACTGTACAAATGGTAAAAGCTGTATGTTGAAATGCACACATCCAGAACAAGCTGTATCAGTTTACACTGAAAGTGCATTCAGTAATAATTTGCTGTTAAATTGTAAAAGATAATGCACATAGAGTGAAAGATCAAAATCGTAGTCCTTTGAATGTAGGCCTACGTGCAGCATATTATTCAAAATGTTTACACGTAACGCACATGTAGTTACTTATACAGCCATAGAATGTACACTTGATGAGAGCTGTAACACGTTTATTCATGATGCACGTATAGTAACAACTGTATGACTGTTGTTGAGACGTTTACATTGTTCTTCACATTGAAATGCTTACAATCGATCAGACGTTTTATATGGAACGTGCAAACAATCGATGTTAGTAAGAGTTCACAAGCACACTACATATAATAATAATAGGTACAAGGCTTACTTGGAATGAACATACATTAAAATTTGTACTGTATGCACAGTACGAATCGGTGAGAAATTTCAATAGAATGTAGGTGTAATCAGATCACAATAGACTCAAAGACGAGTTGGTAAAAGTTTCACATGTGACCACTTAGGAGTGATGAAAACAGGGGCGAGAGGTTTACATTGAATGGTCATGCAAAAAGGAGAGTTAAAACGTTTACGTGAATTGTGCATAAACTAAGGGCTGATAAGACACTCTTATGCTACGTACATTTACTAAGAGGTGATAAGCTGTGATGTGCATGCAGTAAGAGTTGATAAGGCCGTTCACTTGTAGTATTCACTTTAAAAAGGTTGATTGGGCGTTCACATGTAAAATGCATGCAATACAGGGTTTATAAGGCGCTCACATGGAATGTGTATGTAATAAGGATTGATAACACGTTCACATGTAATGTGCTTGTAACATAGATTGCTAAGACGTTCACATGTAACATGCAAGAAGGACTGATAAAGACATCGACATGTGATGTGTACATAATAAGAGTCGGCAAGACGTTGACGTGGAATATAAATGTAATACGTATTGGTACCACTCTCATATATGTGATGTGCGTATGAGAAGAGTCGGTGAGGCATAGCATACCTGCAATAAGGGTTAGTAGGGCAAATGGGGCTTTGGCAGTCATTGAAACCACATCACAGACCCACTTTCAACAGCAAGATACCTCGACAGAGAACGGGGTCTCACGTATCAACGTTTAGAACAGTACTGGTGGTTGGACGAAACAACGACTGTTGTTTTCCGAAGCCGTATCCACTACTTATTTTACAGCTCTGTATTTATGTCGGCCAAAGGCGCTTGCACGAAAATAAACGTTACTTTTGTGAACATTTTGCATTAGATCGTGTTTTGTTGTTGATGTTGTTTTTGATTTTTTAACAAGAAAAGAGTTTAGAATGTTAAAGGGAAAAACGTTTGACAGACCAGCTCTCACTGAAAGAAATAAAGAGTTGTACTGCTGTAATTCAACTCACAAATACTGCACATGTATACGTGGGGGGGGGGGGGGGGGGGGGGGGGGGGGGGGGGGGGGAGGGGAGAGAGAGAGAGAGAGAGAGAGAGAGAGAGAGAGAGAGAGAGAGAGAGAGTAATGGACGACGGAAATGGGAAACAAAAAAAAATCCTTTCATTTTCGAACACTTTATTATTTCATATCCGTTCTAATAATACATTCAGAAATCTCTCTCCCTCTCTCTTCAAATAAAGGGAAACAACTGTTCACACTCCTTACAAGAATACTGTCATAGCTTCGCTTTCCCTCCTTCCTTCTTCTCTTACATCTTCAAACAAAGGGAAGCAATTGAATCACACTCCTTTTTACAGGAATATTGTCATAGCTTCCTTTTCTCTCTCTCTCTCTCTCTCAGTCTCTCTCTCAGTCTCTCTCTCTCTCTCTCTCTCTCTCTCTCTCTCTCTCTCTCTCTCTCTCTCTCTCTCTCTCTTGCTCTGTCTCTCAACTCACTACTATAGGTATAGAAACCGTAGGCCACAAGACTTAATTTGTAAACTATTTGAAGTTGCTGTCGAAACGAAATGCTCTTATTTTTATGTTGTCCATTTTACAGTAGCATAAGAGAAAAGTTCACTGGTCAAAAGTTCTCTCATAATCCAAATGGTTTTCGTGTATCTCTCTTGTTGGCCTCAACGAACAGTAACACAGTTAGAAAATTAGCACTTTATATTTATCAAGCGTTTAAAGCGCGGCAGATTGCTATAACTTGAATGTATATTTACGTATTTGTCTGTAATGGTGTTTATATGTATTTATTTTCGTTCCTCTCATCCAAAAGGGCCTTGGCCTTATGGAACAAAGATTTCATTTCATTTCATTTCATTTCTCTCTCTCTCTCTCTCACACACACACACATACACACACATTTCGAATGAAGGGAAGCAACTGAACCACACTCCTTTTTATAGGAATATTGTCATAGCTCCCCTTTAATCTCCACTGTTAAATGAGATGGGAAGCGTAAAGGTTAGTATGTGGATTCTATATCTAGAGTAACCCTATCAAAAAATGTACTAACTTACAATGAAAAATGCCCAGACAAGAAGATCAACATTAGACGTGAATCAGTTTTTTACGACTGAGCAGTACTGTATGTTACGAATACTGGTGATCTCTAATTAAAATGATGTGCAGATCGATCTAAATAACGAAATAAAACAGTTTTTGACAGCATTAACTATTTAAAGGAAGCGAACATATAAAACCCAAACCAACATGATTTTTGTTAGAGAGTTAACTCAGAGAATTTAGAAATAAACATTTCATGTGTCACGGCATAGCCGAAATCTGGCAGTGAACTTCCGATGTATTCAACAATTCGAGAACTGAGAAAAAGAAAAAAAAATATTAGAGAATGTTTGCTAAGTAATGCCTCCTTTATTTCCATCCTTAACATTTCAGACAATAATGTTTCTATCTCTGACGGATTTTGTGTGTTTATTTATTGCCTTTATTTTGTTGTGCGTTGTTTTTGCTTGGAGGTAGGGGGTGGGCCTTCATATATAGGCTATCCTGTTTCTCCTCCATTGCATTTCTTACATGCCACTCACTCCGATTCCCGCACTCTCGGCCACATGGAAATTCGTCTGTCGCAACCCTACCCTGAGAGTCCACTAATCTCAGTAATGCTATAGAAGGAACGCGTCTGCAGCACTTGAGAGCTTCTGACATGACGATGACATCTCCCATACGTTACACATCAGAGTTGTGTGTTCGTTGACCATCTCCATTTCTATTGGGAACTCCTTTCGGAACAGCAATGATGCATTGATAGACCAGACAGGAAACGTCGCTGCAGATCTTGAACGTTTTGTGCCAAAGATGATCGTGGGATATTGGAGGGAATTCGGGGCAGCGTACATTTCCGCAAAGGCATTCCACCCTTGCCAGAGTCCGTCACAAAACACTATCAAACGCAGCATCTAACACTCACCACAAATCAAAAACTGGATCACACAGATAAAGATAATGGTGGGAGGGGCTTTAAGTGGAGATGATGATGTTGATGATGACAATGACCACGATGATGACAATGACAGTGCAATAATAATGATGATGATGATGATGGTAGTGATGATGATGATAATGATG
>JADBJO010005343.1:0-15000 GCA_016801955.1 Conus betulinus | reverse complement strand
CACTTCCAAGCCTAAATACAGCTGCATCATATTGAGTACAGCGTTCGCAACGACTTGTGCACATCAGCAAATTGATCCAGTCGGATAAAAGAACAATGGAAAAAGAAAACAACCCCAAACGAAATTAAAACAAGCGCACATTTCGCACACATGCCGCGGCTATGACGCATAGCAACAAAACTAATGAACACTTAACAATAACCGTAAGTGCTCGTAAACAGGACTTGCAAAGAAATTTTGTCTGACATACCTTTTCATGAACGCAAATAACACCCACCATAACTGTATTATCTTTCTAATCAAAAACAGCATGCCATACGAATGAAACGCAGACATAGACACATCGTAAAAACAAACTCTCCTCTCTGTCTGTCCGTCTGTCTCTCTCTTTCTCTCATTTCAAACATAAACCAAAGCGAGACAAACCTCAGTTAATAATAAATGTACAAAAGCCAAAGCAGCATGACAAAAGTCATAATAATCAACGCAAATGGAACACACCAAGAAATGACATACTGCCGTTAATACATATATTTGTGTCAGACACATGGAGAATCAAAAAAAAAAAAAAAAAAAAAAAAATTGCGCGTCCATGGAAAAGTCAAATGCCAGCTCAAAGTATCGGACCCGACCGACTGTGGGCCAGGCCAGAGTAGTGAAGGGGAAACAACTGTCCACAGAACTGACATTCGGTAAAAAGACATCAGCAGGTGCTTTGGACTGACAAACACGGTCATTAGACAGTCGGTTTATCTCAATCAGTCACACATGCCAAAGTTGAATTCCACCACTCTCACTGGAAAAAACAAGCTTCCGAGACAGGTGGTGTCTCTCATTCACACACATAGGCCTAAGCTGTCTCACTGACAAACAAGATCGCGAGACAAGTCGGTGTCTCTCATATACACGCATAGACCTATGTTGAACTCGTTACTCGTACTGACAAACACGACCACTAGAGAGTCGGTCTCTCTCTCTCTCTCTCCCCCCCCTCTCTACGTCGCTCATTCTCTCTCTCTCTCTCACTCTCACACACACACACACACACACACACACACACACACACACACACACACACACACATCTATCAGCCTGTGTTGACTCGCTGACAAACACAATCACTAGAAATTTGGTGTCTGTCGTTCACACACATGCGCCTGTATTGTACTCATCACACTCACTGACAAACAAGATCATTAGACAGTCGCGCACATAGGCCTAAATTGACTCACAGATCACTAGACAGTAGGTATCTCTTTTTCACACACACACACACACACACACACACACACACACACACACACACACATACACACACACGCGCGCGCATGTACACACACACACACACACAGAGGCCTAAACTGCCTTTACTGGCCAATTAGATCACCAGATAGTCGGTGTCTCCCATATTCACATAAGCCTATGTTGAACAAATCACCGTCACTGACAAACAAGATCTCCAACATTCTGTGTCTCTCATGCATCTCTCTCACCAATGAACCATTTGCGAGGTAAAAAAAAAAGGCAGCAGAAAAACCTTTTGAAAGTTCTCTCTTTGAAATAAATCTACGATCTCTGTCTTCCTTCTCGATCTCTCTATGCAAGCGTACGCACGCCCACCCAACACCCACCAACACGCCTCCCCTAACACACACCGTACAGATACTAAAACAGGACAATACTGCCCGAGTTTCATAAACACACAAACACATGCACACACGCACACACGCACGCACACACACACAACCACACGCACACGCACACGCACACACACACACACACACACACACATTTATCGTAAAGAAAAAGGAAGATGAAGTTGAACAGAAAGACACAAAAAAACCGCGCGTAGCAAGGGAAGATGAGAATCCCCAACGTAATCTGTAAATTTCCTCGTCTGTTCTGTGCATCTCCTGTCTGCTGTGTGCATGCGTAGCTGCTTGCAAAACAGTGCTTGACGATGTGTCTTTTAAAGGGGAAAAAGAAAAGAAAGGAAAGACACATAGGGTAGAGGCTTAGAATGTGTACCAGTTTCCAATTTGTACCGCACTGATTTCAGTAAAACCATTGGCTGAAATTTTCCAGTTGGTCTCTATTTTGAAAGCTTACTTCCTGTTGGCTTATGGCGCAAACTACAATGGCGGCATCCACTTCACGTGAAAAGCGGTAAGTGATGACATGTTTTCTCGTCGTTGCTGTTAAAATATCAACACAAAAAATGTGTGGCAGAGAACCTTAAGACACACGTTTGAAAAATGTTAGGTATTTGTGGATTACTTCTGTCACACACAGACAAATAGATGGTAGACTCTGTTTTTTATATTTCACCATTGCGCCAAAGGGGGTCCATGTGTAGTGTTACCAGCATAGCTACATATTGTACCATTCAGTAGCGTACATATTGTACCAGTGGTACGATTTGAAAGCCACTTGGTACAAAATGTAAGCTAAACAATAAGAGATGTGTTTTTCTTTCATTCATAATGTATAAGATTAGGTATTGACTGACAACATTGTTGACAGCAGTAATGAATTTATATTGTTGAAAAAAGTACTTGAATAATAGTATAAATGCGATTTTTTCAGGCGGTATGGTGCTTGGAGCATAGAAAACATGGAACGGGCAATGGCATCGTACAGAAATGGGGATCAAGGGTTAAATGAGACTTGTCGCCTGTATGGGGGTCCCCAAACCAACACTGAAGAGACACCTCCTGTCAAAGAACAAGTTCGCCAACGGTGGACAAAAACATTTTGGAAGGCAGTGCACTCTGACCGAGAAATTAGAAAGAGAACTAGTGGAACATGTGCTGCTTTTACAAGATCATTTGTTTGGGGTAACGCGTAAAGATTTAATGTCGCTGGCGTTCCAGGTAGCTGAGAGAAATCAACTTTGCCATGCCTTCAATAAAACGAAGCAAACAGCGGGAAAAAAACGTGGTTCTCACGATTTCTGAAAAGACATCCTGAGCTGGGGCTTCGGCAACCTGAAGGAACATCTCAGGCTCGAAAGGAAGGCTTCAACAGGGATGAAGTGAATCATTTCTTTGATCTCTTGGAGAGAACAGTTGAGCATAATGAGATCGATGCTACCAAAGTCTACAACATGGATGAATCAGGAATAAATACAGTTCACAGGCCACCTAAAGTGATCGCTAAGAAAGGTGTCAAACGGGTAAGCGCGACAACAAGTGGAGAGCGAGGCGTTAATACAACCGTTGTATGCTGTGTTAGTGCGTCTGGAAACTATATCCCCCCTTTAATACTTTTCAAACGGAAAAGAATGACCGATTCTTTGGCAGAGAGAGCACCGCCAGGAAGCCAGGTCATCTGCAATGAATCAGGGTGGATGGAAAGACACATTTTTGTACGGTGGCTGCAGCATTTCATCAACTGCACAAAGCCAACACGTCAGAGACCTGTCATACTCATTTTAGATGGCCATAACACTCACACAAAAAATGTTGAAGCAATCGACTTAGCAAGACAACATGGCGTCATCATGATTTCACTACCACCACACTCCACACACGGATGCAGCCACTAGATGTGGCGTTCTTCAGGCCTCTCAAGCTCTACTATAACCAAGCAGTTGAAAAATGGCTGAGAACCAACCCTGGGAGAAAAGTGACCACATATAATGTGAGCAGACTGTTCGCTGAAGCGTACACCAAAGCTGCAACAATGGCGACAGCAGTCAATGGCTTTGAACGCTGTGGAATCTGGCCCTGTTCCAGACACGTCTTTGAGGAGCATGATTTCTTGCCATCCACTGTCTCCCCGCCAGTGTTGTCTCCTTCACCTTCAGTTGTTGTGGGTTCACTGTCTTCACCAGAGCCACCAGTTCCGCCACGTCCAGTAAGGCCTGACAGGGGCAGCTTGCCACCACCTGTGCCACCAAGACCATCCCCCTCCCTCCTTTACCACCACGGTCTTCAAGGCTTCAAGGTCCAGAAACATCCCAGTTGCCACGACCAGAAATGCACAGTCCCATTCCCACCAGACCTGAAAAAGAAAACAACACAACCGGACACACGTTGATTTTGTCAGAAGGATCTCTGTGAAGATTATTCAGACTAATCCAGATGGAAGCTGCTTCTTCAGAAGTGTGGCGATATCCCAAGACCAGCGATTGCAGCATGCGGCGAGGAATAGAAACTGCCTTCCTGTGGACGCTCTGCTACGAATGAAAGAAAAAACGCTGGCTAACAAACTAAGGGCTGAGGTAACAGATTACATCTGTGATGACTTTCAGTCATACTCTGCCCTTCCTCTGGACGTTATAAACGCTGATCTACCACAAGGTGCTAGACGATACAAGTCAATGGAAGAAAGACTGTCTGCAATGTCTGACCCAAAATCCATGCCGGGAGAACTTGAGGTCGTTGCCATGTCTAAGGTCCTCAAGAAACCCATCATTGTTGTGGACAAAAATCTCCACAGCATCATGAAATATGGGGTGGGGGATTTTGAAGGACAGTGTCCACTGCACGTCATGTACACAGCGAGGGTCGCAGACGTGGGCCACTATGACTGCGTTATCGTCTCTGAAAATGGTCAGTGAACTTGAATTAGTAAACCAACACATTAATCATCCACACTTACATTCAGAAGGTAGAGCGATTACATCAGTACCTTTTGGATTTGTTTTTTCTTTAAACATTCATTTTGAAAAAAAAATGTCTAAAACTCATTTTCATGTAGACATATGACGACGATCAACATTCTAACTTTGATCAAGCCGAGGAGAAAGATAAGAAATGGCCCAAGTTCCTACTGTGCTGTTTTCTAAAAACAGAAAACGTTTTCTGTCACATCTATACAAAAATGAAAGGTGGTAACACACACAGCAGGTCTCCTCATATTGTAGTTACTCTATTGCAGGACATAGTGAACCGATCCCCTGTGGAGAATACCCAGGCCAACCGCCTACCTGTGAGGACCACCCAGGTCAACAGTCTACCTGTGAGGACCACCCAGGCCAGCAGACTACCTATGAGGACCACCCAGGCCAACAGACTACCTGTGAGGACCACCCAGGCCAGCAGACTACCTATGAGGACCACCCAGGCCAACAGACTACCTGTGATGACCACCCAGGCCAGCAGCCTCAAACAGCAGAGCACGAAGATCAGCAGGTAGGAATCTCAGGCCTTTCATCCTCACACCAAACTGGACAACTTGCCACCCCAGGCCAGACAGGCCAGGATCCTTCTCCCAATGGGAACAATGACTGTCAGTCAGCAAAAAAAAGACTCTTCATTGCAGACATATCCCCTGTGCCAACAAAGGAACCCAGTCTCATGAAAAGGAGCTGTAAAAGGGGCAAGTCTGTAATCCTTACCTCTAGCCCTTACAAAGCGTCTCTCATGACGGCAACAGAGAAAAGGGCAAAACGAGAGAATAAAAAGGCAAGTGACTCATGCAATCGTAAAAAGAAAAATCAAGTGGAACGGAACACAAAATCAAAAAAGAGTGCCAAAAGACTCGAGCAGAGTGGAAACTTTGAAAATAATTGGCTGTGCTTTTTGTGCCAAGAGTCGCGAGAGGAAGACATGATACAGTGTCAGACATGTGAAGTGTGGATCCATGTTCTCTGTGCTGGTGATCCTGGGGAGCAGTACCTCTGTGACCTTTGCAGTGATTAAGTTTGGAATGTGATGAGATTCACTTTGACACGTGGTCAATTTTCAGTTGAATCGTCTTTTTTTCCAGTACGTTCTTTCCTTTTTTTTTTTTTTTTTTTTTTTTTTTTAACGAATTCGTTTCTTTTTGTCTGTATGGAAAAAATGAACGCGTGCCTGCTGACTCTAGGCACAACCCTTGGATAATTTTTTCACATCTTAAGTTTTACAAAGCTAGAGTCTACAAATTTCATCCCTGGCAGTATGTTTTGTTTTGTTCTGATGCGAGTCAAATCATTTTAATTTGTTTTGAATCATTCAAGTGATTCTAGTCTTTTCCTATGCCATAGATGAGCCAGATATTGAATTTTCATTTGTGCATTGAGGTTAAGCTAAACGTGGATAAACTTTCTTTACGTATTATTACACGACACTTGTGGCCAGCTTCATGTTAATATAACCAATATCTAAAGTCTATACCCCCTGCCCATAGTCTTCTCATTTCCAGTCCCTATCCCCAAGAAGTACTCTGCGTTCACAGACTGAAATCTATTGTGTTTTCTTCATTCTTCTAAAGGTTTTGAACAGTTGTCAAGCAGTCCAATATATGATCCATGGTCGCTTATATTGTACCAGCTGGTACAACATGAGAACCCAGTATGGTACAATATTGATGACAAGGTTTATATTGAACCACTTGCTACTTTTTAGTTTTTTTGCTTTTTCTCCAAAACGGACTCAAAAATCTTGTTGAATGTTTTTGTGATTAAACCAATAAAAAGTACCTTTAAAACAAAGCTTTGAATAGTGTGTTCCTTCGTTTTGTTCTCAGGCAATAGCCATTTTCCCTTAGCAGGTACAATATCTAAGCCTCTACCCTATACACTCTGAACGAAGGAGAGATAAACTGCTGCTTCACTTTCACCCCATACATAGTTCCATAAAGTTGAGGTATAGAGTATAAAAAAAAAGTACACAAAGAAAAAAAAAAGGAAGAAATGGAAAAAAAGAGATAAAAACTAAAAAAAAAAAATTGCGACGGCTTTGAAAATGATTCTTTCGATTTAAAACCTGCTTTGTCAGCTGAATCTCGAATGACAGCAACCGATCTCCATTGTTCCCTTTCACTACTCATTCCAGACATGAATGTCTGCGAAGGAACCCGACTAGTATGCTGCACTAAATGTTGAAAGCTGTTACCACGGGCAAAAAAAAAAAAAAAAAAAAAAAAAAAAAAATGCGCACCCCATTTATGGGTCACTGGATATAACGGAATTGCATTTTTGCAGAGAATTCTATAGAAAAACCGCTCATTGCTTATTCATACGCCATCCATACTTTCTTCCTTTCCTAAGTAAAAAGTAAGTTTCTACTCCACTATTGAATATCATTGCACGCACATATCGGAACTTTACTGTCTAAAATGCCACAAAAAAAGATATTTTTTCATGTGTTTTTTGAAAGTTGGTAAACTGGGCAGTTATCGTAAAGCAGAAGTGGGATCGCTCCCCAAACGACTTTAGATTCCGCTTTGGGATCTTCGTAGGTTTCTGACTGGAGGGGGGACCGGAGAATACGTGATGACTAGTTCGCCCAAGGCGTGGAGGAGAGGTAAAGAGGAAGAGAACCATCAAAGTAACGGAGAGAGAAAGTGGCCCGCATACACTAATAACGAAATTGAAACGCTGCCAGTGAAACTTCTTCAGCAGTGATGTAATGTGATCCTGCTTTCTTCGTTCTTTTGAATTCGCCAGAGCCAAACACACGCACGCACGCAAGCACACACACACACACACACACACACACACACACACACACACACACACACACCATACAAAACTGAATTACAGTAATCGAGGTCACAGGTAATTAGCTACTCTTTCTTCTTGAAAAAGCTCGACTTGTATATTAGTCATCATAATCATCCGGTCCTGCTGAACAACGTTTTACATCCCCATCCCCTAAACAAGCAAACAAACAGCAACAAAAATCTGAAGAAATATGCGTATCTCTTGAATAATCGTAAAGTATACTACTTGGAGCACTATATAGTAAACAGAACTCCATTCTTACGTATGAAAATACCTGCATTGTATTGTCAATACAGAAAATTCTGTGTTTACATGCATTGTATGGTCCTGTTCTGTCATAATGAAATCAACAATGCATTGGTAGTCCAACTGCACTGAATGTGGATTGTGTTCTTTTACAATTAGCATTTGTGTTGCAAAAACACAACTTTATGTTGCAAACAGATCTGGGATTAGTGTTACTCTTGAGAGAGAGAGAGAGAGAGAGAGAGAGAGAGAGAGAGAGAGAGAGAGAGAGAGAGAGAGTACTTGTTCTGTGTAACACTTACATCATGTATACGACCAATAAAATACCCCCATTTCCCTCTAAACCTTTTTTTCTTTACTGTAATTTTTAATCTTCCTTTCTCACTCTCACTCACACACACACACACACACGCACACACACACACACACACACACACACACACACACACACACAAACACCTACACACTGACAAATATTCCCCGTCAACCCGATCCTTTTGTTCACATAGGGGACTGGATTTGAAGACGACCTGGAACATGCAGCACAAGCCGATCGGCTTATCAAGTGTTAATGCTTCATGTACTTCAAACCCGAATAAACATTCCAGATGTTCAGTTATAATGCCATGGAAGATCGATGGAAATTTGCACGGGGGGAAAAAAGGTGTGTGCGTAGTAACCGTTGCACTGAATGTCAAAACGAAATTCAAATCGTTTAGGGGAACAAAAAATCGACGATTCTAAATAGAACAGTAATTGAATTGAGAGATTTGAACGAATATGAACCCTCTTTCAAAATCGCAAGTTATGAAAAAGTTATATCAATAATCAGCTTATACAGCAGAGCACACTCGACTGACCAGAATATATATGTGTATATATTGTCAGAAAATGGGGAGATGGGAAGTGATGTGGCATAGAATGAGACCGATAAAATGGTTTCTATGTTTGAATGATAATCAGCATCCGATGCTGGATAATAAACATGACGAAAGAAGCGGAGATTGTAACTCTGACGCTGATAATGACGAAGACGATACCCGGATGTGGGTCTTTCGTGTGAAGTTGCTGAACTTAACACTCTAGTCACCAACATTAACATAGTCTGTGTCTTCCGTTTGTTTCATAGTTGCTCAAATTACACACCTAAACAGAAGTTCGGCAAGTTCAATCATTCGAAAAAGTCCCTGTCAACTGCATTGCCGCTTTTCATAATAAAACGAATAGATAACAACAACAACAAATAAAAAACCCGAATGAAATGTTAATGTTGACACTGCGTTATTGCCATTGTCTGCACTCTGGAAAACACTTAAAGTTGGTTTTCAAAGTGAAAACGTTTGAATATTCATTTGCTCTTGCAAACGCCACTTTATCATGGTTTGGGGAACGTTTTGGATGACTTAATAATAAAACCATAAAAAGCTCTCTCCGTCGAAAATGAATATCTTCCTCCACAAGATCAAAAACCACGGTAAACCAAGTGCAAAACAGATATGGAAATACAAAGAGTAGTGAGGCCATACTGTAGTAATAGTGCATGCTGGCTATGGAGAATAAATAATTGACAAATATGCACAGAATATTCACGCCTGCCCTTCATGTTGTGAATGTACATGAAAATATCAAAGCATTCAGTCTCTTACCGAGGTTATCTGAGAGATTAACACAGCAAACAAAATTCTGTTTTTAAGTTATCTCCTATCTGCCATAAAAAGTATAATCGAATACTTTGCGAGTGTTTAAACGATTTGATTGTTTAGTAAGATTTAGTGTGTTTCCACTGAGGTTTAGTTTCATCATGGGACAACGTATAAGCACAAGAGAACACTCGAAAACACGGCAGTTTACACACACACACACACACACACACACACACACACACACACACACACACACACACACACACACACAAAGCTGGGCACAAGAAAGCATCTGCTTAACAAATGTACAGGTCATGTATGCGCATATGGATCCTCAAGCATAGGCTCAAAGATTGTGTCCTACATTTTATACTGCTTGCATAATGCTTTTAGTTTTTCAGCAACTTTTTGCCTCTCCACACTTTTGCTTTATTCCATTTACTATCCTTCGCTGGTTGTTTTGGGGGTGCTGTTGGAGCCTTTTTTGAACCCTTAGTGGTGAGAGCACCACAGAATTATGGACTGTGGTGTGTCTCTATTTGACACCGGGAGCGCAAGAACACTGAGTCCGATCCAGCAGACGAAAAGTCTAAGAGCAGGCAATACAAACAGATCTGCCTTCGAGAGGGATGACGATGGTTCTCTCAGGCAGCTAGTGAAGGGTTTCCCATTATTAATGATATATTTCCACATTCTCTTCATCTTTAATTCCCCCCCCCCCCCCCCCCCCCCCCCCCCCCCCTAAAAGTTCAAATCTTTGCCAAATCATTACTATAACGACTGAAGAATTATTAGCCTGCACTTGTTTTCCCCCACTACTAAATTGTTTAGCATTATATATATATATATATATATATATATATATATATATATATATATAATGTGTGTGAGAGAGAGAGAGAGAGCGCGCATACACACATAAAATGAGCAAAATACAAACGAGAAATCAGTTATTCACATACATACCAGATCTCACACACACACATGTGCGCGCGCACACACATCATAGACAAGAGTACACATCCGCATAAAATAAGCATCGCATTACAAAAAATAGCACAATGAAATCCGTAACGACAGTACAATTGTATTCGAAGAGCAGACACACGAAGCCTTGCTTGCTCTCCCAATCTGCAGCGGTAGAACAATAACGATGACCACAAACATGTGGATCAGGCACATGACAGTCAGTTCCCTCGGGAAGTTGGAGCCAAATTTACACATCAAGAATTCTGACGAGGGAGGACAGTTATTGACGACTGGGCCCTGCTGTCATAGACTGGCACTCCCTGATTCCAGAGATACCACGGATTTTAAGCAGTGTATAGAAGTTTAGTTCCTGGAACAGCAGCAGCTCTTTGATAGCTCAGTTATTGAATCCATGTACAAAAGGGTAAGCCAAACCCAACGAAGAACTCAGTCTGGAAACGAACAATAGAGACCGATATAAATAGAGGATTATAGCAAGTTTCATAGCCCTTGCCTTGCTCCTGTATAGGACAAGATAATCAAACAGGACACACGTTTCAAATAGGTATCTCGCACATTTGTTGAGTCACGACTTCTCCGTCGAAATCACAAATTGCTGCAATGTGTATGTATCCTCTTGCAGTGGTATGAAAAAAAATAAACACACACCATTGCTTTTATAATACATCTCTAGTACCAGTGCTCTTTTATAATACATCTCTAGTACCAGTGCTGATTAGTTCCATAAGTCAGCTCGTCTTGCAAGCGCAAAATCCGACATTAAAATCGCCTGGAAGAAGAAGAAGAAAGAAAGAAGTAGGAGGAGAAGGAAAAGGAGGAGGAGAAGGAGGAGGAGCAAGAGCAGTAGGAGCAATCAGGAAGCTCGATGACAAAGGGTTTAAAAATTCGGAACGAGGTGTTCTTATGACAGTTCCCGAACTCATCCTAATGACTTTAGTTCTCAGAAAGCATAAGGATTCTTGTTGCGGATTTTAAATTGCCGCCTTTTTGATCATGGATGCGCATCTTCTCCTCGCAATCAAGACCAGGCCGATCACGTCTGTCGAAGTCACGCCAGTGCGAAATATTAACTACATCCCTACATTACTACTTACTGACTGAAACAAACTCAAAGCCAAATGTTTCATTAAGCTTTGGTTGTCTATAACGTAATTTTATGACAGGATATTTTCTTTTCCATGACTGATCTCTCTTCAAGTAATTTAAACATTAAACAAGAATGTATGAGCACAGTGAATTTACAGCCCAAGCTGTTGTTATCATTTTGCGGGAAAAGTACCAGCCCACGCCTTAAGCAACACTGTTTTGTTCAACATTCTGTCTACACCCCTTCGTCTGAAGAAAATATTAGTATCATGCCAACTACCAAAATATACCCCACTACTGTGACAAGCTTTTGTTTCAGTATGTTAACACCGTCTGAACCCACAAATAGTCTGCAAATAAAAGACAGACAGACAGACAGACAGAGAGAGAGAGAGAGAGGGGAGAGAGAGAGAGAGAGAGAAGAGAGATAGTCTGCAAATAAGAGAGAGAGAGAGAGAGAGAGAGAGAGAGAGAGAGAGAGAGAGAGAGAGAGAGAGAGAGAACGCAGGATAAAACTTTACGCAGTCACATCCTCTTCCCGAGGGCTCCACATCAAACATCAGTAGCACGGACATCCCGCGTACGTCGTCAAAATGGGATTCAAGATCACATCAGAAAATCGCCGCAACCCTTCCCACCACGGCCTGACAGACTGGTTAAAAACAGATTTTCCTGTGGTTGTGGCTGTCTTGCGGTATACGAAGTGATTCCAGTGGAGTGATAAGGACTATATCCGTCACCTTTAGTTTCAAATCGTCAAAAAATATATAAATAGACTGACAAGACTTGAGTTATAAGGGAAAAAAAAAATCACGTTCCCGCGCCAGAAGTTGTGGCAAACACTTCCACAAACGTGATAAACAGAACGCACATTTCACACACATGTCCGTGACACCAAATTCCGTTACCACAAACCGGAAGAGCTGCTCTTTGCACCACTGAAGACAAATCAATGAAATCTCTCTGCCGACTTCCACTGAGCACAAAACCAGGCGGAGTTTTCAATATTTCTGCAGGAAGTTACCAGAGAAAACGCAGGGGGGGTTGAAGAATCGACAGCAGATGGAACTGCAGTGGCCTCCTTCGTGAACAATCACACTAGCACAGATCTCAGCGCACATGATGAGCCACACAGCGAAGTCTCCACGCAGACAATGACATCCACAACGTCGGTGATCCACACAGGGGAAGCAATCTAAAGGGTTGACGTCATACCGACGTCTCCCCATCATCCGGGAGAGTAACTGTTCTTCCCCTTGGCCCATGTGGCAGACGACAGTTGGCGGACTCATCTCCTCGCCGGCGCTGCTCGCTGTCGGCAGTTGCACCGTCATACTTGGTTTCCGGCGTCTTTTCCATGCCGTTCAGGGCGATTCGCTCTGGGTCCGTGTGCATCTGCAGGACACAATGGTGACAGTCAATTCCTGATTCGTGGTAATGTTCGTATCATGAAAGAAAACAAATAATTTTGCTACATGGGATGTCTTTAATGAATGTAGGGTAACTGCTCGGGTTCTAACATCTGTTTCTCATCAGTTTGTTTTTTCAAAAAGATAAGAACTTGGAACAAATACACAATAATGATATTACCGTTATATAGTTTTTTTTGTGGGTCATCCAGCCTCCAGTGCTTTTTTTCCTTTTTTTGTACAGTGGGGCTTCCATCCTCTTTTTCCCCGATGTCTTTCCATCGATATCCGTTCACACTCGCATAACAAAATCTTCGTGTTTATCATAGGTTGAGATTTAATGCTGCAGTATTTCCACTGGACATATCATTTTCACGGTAGTCATCACAACGCTTTGACTATATCTTTTATGGTTATTTTGTGGTTTCAGAGGAGCAGGGTCCAAGCGGGAGGGAGGGGATGTATGTAAAAAGCGTCAAGGGTTTATTGACTGAAGCAGATGCGGTTGAGGTAACAGGCGGACGGACTACGATTGTTTTGTCTGCCGCACGCGCTCATTCGATCGTGCTTTTGCTGCTTAGAGCCACGGTAAAAGCACGATTTTGACACGACATTGCATGTGTGAGCACTAAAGAGTCGAAAAGGAAAAGAAAAACCTGGCTTAAAGCCCAAAATCAACAGTGTGTTTCTTATTTCACTTCTTAACTCGAATCGGTTACTTTGACTCCTAGATGGAGTTGATCACTGTTATAATGACGTAAAAGACTGTGAGAGAAACAATTTTCTTCATCATTGAAGTTGAATCGTGCAATTACTGACACTATCTTTAGGATCTTGACTGAAAAAAAGAAATCGACATTATATAGGGACATAATGTCGTCTGCTATGAATTTCTAAAATACTTAAAAAAAAATCTCTTAAAAGGGGTTCACGAGAAATAAAATTCGCTTAAAAAAAACCCTCCGACTTCTGCATCTATAGATTCTCGCCAAAGCTGCTCAAATAAACACAGACGTTACACCCATGATCTACAACTGTTGATCCTGAGAGACAGTTCACATCACAAGCCACCGTGGGTGGCGTAGCAAACTCCTGGCTCGGAGGTCGTGGGTTCGATTTGCGTTTAGAGCCACTACTTCATACGTACGATTTGTTTTTCTCCGACCTGCTCTCACACAAGGTTGAGTTTGTTATGGGCTCAGTTGGGAAGACTGGAGCCACACAGTCGGGTTCCATCCCACATAATGGATGCATCTCTGAGAGTGTTGATTAAATTGCCTGACCAAAATACAGGTGCCTGTATCTCTCGGGCTTGGCTGACGCTGGGATACATTATGAGCGTAAGCGTAAAGCGCAGCCCTGTTGTGCAGTCTGAGACCAGCTTGAAACTCCATAGGATCATCTTTATCCTCTCCCCCTGATCGGCATACTAAAGTGTCCGATTCTGTGGCTCTTCATGCGCTGCTCTCAAGGTGACTTCGGTTTCCATTTCCTCTCCACGTCTGTGGTCTTGGTGAGTTAGTACTGAGGTGGTCGGTATCGGCAAGTGCATGGGGGACTGTCGTTGGATGAGCGTGATGGCGCTCTCCGGAGAGAGACATTCACTTAGGCCGACTCCGCGACAAGCAAAAAATGGTCGTTCGCACGGGGGCTGAGTACGTGGTGTACTGCGTATGCTGAATCTGCTCAGGCACCACTGAACTCCACCGAAGTAACTCAGCAACTGTGCAGTGTCTCCTCTGGTGGGTGCTTCATGACGACCTGACACTGTCTGTTCCCTAAGGGCTGTTGGTGCCGAGGCTGCGGTGGGACAAGCCAGTCAACGGGGAGACGGAATAAGCAGCGTGGGGCTAGTGCAGCTGAAGAGGCGCAGACGATGAAACAGAAAAAGAGACAGTTGATATCAAACTTTGTCGTTTAACAGACACCGCAAGCCTGGGTACGCCGAGCAAGGCTGAATCTGAATTAATTCAATTGTTAAAGGGGTGAAAGGCTGCCCCACGGCAGGCTGACCAAACATAAAGTCAGCTGATCGAGACATGGACAAATCGTAACAGGAACACAGTTATGGGGTGCAATATCAAGCCCAAGTGCAATTTATTCTTTATTTTCAAGTAAACGCGTATGCATTTGGCAACTAGTCCCGTTGTGAGATTGATTCTTCCAAAAGATCACTTGGAGAAATTTCATT
>JADBJO010005342.1:160000-164878 GCA_016801955.1 Conus betulinus | reverse complement strand
ATCACAGTATTCCGACCTCGAATCAAGATCATTCGACTTTGACTACGGAGGCGAGGAGGAGGAGGGAGGAGGAGGAGGAGGAGGGGAAGAAGGAGAACGAAGATGGAGGTCAGTTTGGGATAGGAGTGGTATGGAGTAGGGACCTGTGAGGGGGAATATGGGGTAGAGGTGTGGATGGAGGGGGGGGGTGTGGTGGAGTGATGGTAAAAGCCATAAGTAACCGGATCTCCGTATTGGCAGCCAAATGCTATAAGAAAGCTTACGTGTTTGTATAAAGAAGATCATGCCATCAACGGAAAAAAAACATCAATTCATGAATACTAATTATTGTTGCAAAATTTACACGCTAGAAATGTCCCTGTATGTGGACTAGCTCTCATACCTTGCGTCCTATAATTCCTTTTCTGGTGCCGTTTATTTCCTTGCGCCACATACTGAGAGAGAGAGAGAGAGAGAAGCGAGGAGAGAGATGCGAGAGAGAGGAGAGAGGGAGAGAGAGAGAGAGCTTCCCAGAGAGAGAGAGAGAGAGATTTTTGTGCGAGATTGTTGTTTGTTTTGTTGTTTGTTGTTTTGTTTTGTTTTGTTTTGGGGGAGGGGGTGTGTTGTTTGTTGTTTTTTTTTTTTTCTAACCATTTCCTTGTTTTTCTAACATTTCCTTCATCGATTCGTAAGTTGATTAAAACTGTCCAGTTGATTTCACCTGATGTCTGGACTGATGCTATATAGCAGCGCGGACAGATAGGAACCAGACGGAAAGAGTCAAACGTCAAAGTCCAGTCAGTCAACACCTCGTTGAGACCGTCTTCGTCATCGACAACTCGGATTATGAGGCGTGAGTCTGGTCTTCTCTGTCTCTCTCTGCCCCAGTCTATGTATTAGTCTGTTTCCCTCTCTATCCCTCATTATGTCTCTTTCTTTGTCCTTCTCTTTTTTGTCTGTTTTTTATCCCCTCCCTCCCTCTCACTCTTCTGAGACTGTCTGCGTGCGTGCGTGCGTGCGTGCGTGCGTGCGTGTGGTGTGTGTGTGTATGTGTGTGTGTGTGTGTTGTGTGTGTGTGTGTGTGTGTGTGTGTGTGTGTGTGTGTGTGCTCTCCTCTCTCCCTCTCTCTCTGTCTCTCTGTCTCTGTTTCTCTCTCCCTTTCTCTGCCCCCATCTCTGTCTGTCTGTCTGTCTGTCCGGTCTGTCTGTCTATCTGTTTGTCTGTTCCCCCCCCCCTCTCTCTCTCTCTCTCTCTCTCTGTATGTGCAAGTTTTCATTATTTTCCCTCGATTCTAAACATCAACATCATCATCATCATCATCATCATCATCATCATCATCATCAAACAACAACAACAACAACAACAACAACAACAACAACATTGTTATCATTATCATTTTTTACTGTCATACTAATATAGTTATCATCTCTGTTGTTGCATCTGACGACGATGATGTTCATACTTGTAAAAGATGATCGTCTACTAGTATACTACACTACTACTACTACTACTACTACTACTACTACTACACTACTACTCCTACTATCATTATCATTAATATTATTATTATTATTACAACTATTATTGTTGTTGTTGTTGTTACTATTGTTATTATTTTCATCATCCTCATCCTCATCATAATCAACACCATTACTATCATCATCATTCTTATTATCAATTTTTCATTGCTGTTGTTTTGTTGTTTGTTATAATCAATATCATTATCATGATACGTTTTATATAGTCATTGTCACTGTTGTTGCTGCCGATTCTGCCGTTGTGGCTGCTGACGACGATGATGTTAATACTTAATAAAGATATTTATGCTGCATTGTTATTGTTGTTGTTATTGTTGTTATTGTTTTTGTGTTGTTTTTTGTTGTTGTTGTTGTTGTTGTTGTTATTGCTGTTGTTGTTATTGTTGTTGTTATATTTGTTATTATTGTTGATGTTGTTATTGTTGTTGTTGTTGATGTCGTTGTTGTCGTTTTTCCTTCAGATGGAGTACACGGAGTTCAGCAGACACACTGGCAGAGATCCGGGGAATTCTACACTTACATCGGACAAACGGTGACTGGCTGGGCTGGTCTGGCACGGAAAGGGTGATGGGTTGGGCGAGGGCGGGAAACTATAGGAAGAAGGAGGGGGGGCAGTAGGGGCAGGGATGAGAGTGACCTGTAGGAAGGGTGGTGGTGATGGTATGGGGTGGTGGTGGTATGGCAGTTGACAAGGTGAAGGAAATAAAAAAAAGAAAAAGAGAAAAATTAAACCAAGAGAACTACAGCGCTTTGGGAATAGATTTACACAAAGCAGAAGAAAGCAAGCACCCCCCAACTCACAAAGGTAAACAAAAGAAAAGACACACAAGTGCAGACAGTCTTTACAGATCGTGGGAAGATTAATCACACAGCCCAATCCCTGAACCCCACAAACCGGGACCACTTATCCCCCTCCTACCTCCCCTCACCACCCACATCCTGTCTGTGAAGAACAACCAAGTCTCACCCACCCCTTGAATAAACAAGCCTTTAGCTGTACGCCCTGTGGCAAGCCAATTCACTTATTAAGGGAGACGTTTAAGGGAACAAGAAAAAAACAACCTCTCTCCTGACAGCTCGAAACACAAGCAGTGAGAAAGATAGCTAAAAAGCGCACAATGTTTACATGAAAGACCATTTCACTCGCAGTTGACATGGAAAGAGTGACGGTTGGATTTGGAGGCGGAAAAATGAAAGAGGCAGAGAGAGGGGAATGTGGACATGTACATGGTTGTTCGTCCGTCGAGTGGAGGAGAACCACTTCAGTCATCTTGGGGTTGAAGGGGGGAGGGGGGGATGATTTGTGGATACTCAGGTGGCTGATCAAGCTGATGTGTGCATGTGTGAGGCCTGTTCCTGATTGCTGGTGCAGGCTTTCTTCACCTGTCTCTCTTTTGTTGCGCAGCAGCTGTCCTCCTTTCTTCACATAAACTGGCACCTTTGTGGATAGAGTAACGCCATCTAGCACGATCTATAGCAGTTTGTTCCATGTGTCAGGGTTGATCTTATGTCATAAGTCTTGAAGACGGTCTATGACCGTAACGTTGTTGATATTTGTTCTGTTTTTCTTTTTTTTTTTATTATTTTAAAATCTTCTGTGAATCCTCAAAGACATTTAGCATTTTTCACAGAAGATCTGCGGTCAAAAAATCTGTTTTATTGATTTTAAATGTTTGTAGGTAGAATGTGACTCGTAGGTAGGATGGGGGTGGTGGAGGTTGTAGTCGTGTGGTGGTTGACACGGTGGGAAAAAAAAACCCCAAGAAACAAAACCTGAAATAAGAGAATTACAACGCTTGTGGAATAAATACACCCACAGCAAGAAGAAGAAGAAAGCACCCCAACTCACAAAGGTCAAAAGAAAGAAGAAAAGACAGACACACAAGTGTAGAAAGCCTTTATGGAACGCGGGAAGGTGATTCACACAGCACAGTCCCCGAACCCACAAACCGGGACCACCAGACCCCCTCCCTCCTCCCCTCATCATCTAAACCCCCGCCTGTGAAGAACAACCAAACCTCACCCACCCCCTTGAATAAAGAGATATTAGTGAATGCCCTGTGGCAAACCAATTCACATATTAAGAAGACTTTATGGGAATAAGAAATGACTTTCCTGAGTACTCGAAAAATAAGAGAACACCCCACTATCTGTAGTTTTACTAACGCAAAGCGATGAATTTGCCATGGCGCATTTTTAATCATGTATCACAAGTGAAATAGTGAGGCCCCACATCAATGCTCTAAAGAAAGAGAACACTCCACTATCTGGAGTTCTACCCCACGCAAAGCGATGTATGTACCATAACGCATTTCTAATCATGTATCACAAGTAAAATGGTCAGGCCCCACATTTCGCATCCTGGTCTCTTCAAAAGCCAACCTGAAACTATCGTTTGCTAAGAACTAGCATAATTTTTTTTAGCAAAACCAATGAGAAACCAACCAACAAACACAAACAAACAGACAACAACAACAACGAATGAAACAAAACAAAAAACACAAACACAACCTAAACAGACCAAAAAAAAAAAAAAAATTGTACCGTTCAACCCCAAAATCTTGAAGGCTCTCTCTCGAACCCTTAACTGATGGGGGGGAAAAATCAATAAAAAGAAAGTAAAAAAAAAACAATGAACAGAGCTAAATGATGGAGAAGGAAACAACAGCTGGTAAACTACCTTTTTTCCCTTCTTATCTTGCATGAGAACAATCACTAGGTCGAACCTCGTTACATTAGCTGCTTGTTGCATTTGCTTGGCCGTCCACTATCTTCATATCTATTGTCATTATCTATCTTCCGCCTGCCGTCTTTATCTATGAAACTTACCAACGGAAGGATGAGAGGAAGGAAAGAAAGGAAGGGGGCAAGAATAAGGAACGACTGACCAGCAACACTGACCAGCAAGACTGACCAGTTCATTTCAGAGAGTGAGCGGATAAATCACCCAACAAAGTGGCTACATGAATTAAACGAAAAAAAAGAAATTAGTAAATTTAATGTTTTGATTAATAAACGAGAGAATAAAAACAGGAGAAAAAAAAAGAAAATCAATGTCATAAAAAGACGAGTTTCAGATCGTCGTATGAACCCTCTCTCTCTCTCTCTCTCTCTCTCTCTCTCTCTCTCTCTCTCTCTCTCTCTCTCTCTCTCCCTCTCTCTCTCCCTCTCTCTCTCTCTCTCTAGAATGAACAACATCTACGCCTCAGTGAAGGAAGTGGACCAGTTCTCTGGACATGAAAGTGGCAGTAACAGGACTCGTCGTTGTGGAGGTGGGTATCATCTCAGACCATGCGTCGTTGTGAAGGTGGGTATCATCACAGACCATGCGTCGTTGTGGAGGTGGGTATCATCTCAGACC
>JADBJO010005342.1:142500-150000 GCA_016801955.1 Conus betulinus | reverse complement strand
CCTACCAGTCATGTGGGATTTTTCTGCCCCGACCGGCTCTTATCCGTAGCTGAGTTTGCTGCGGGCTTAATTAAGAAGACTGGGACCACACAGTTGAGTTTCATCCCCCTGATAGAGGCGTCTCTGAGAGTGTTGCTCAAATTTCTTGACCAACACTGTAGGTGTCTCTATCTCTCGGGCCTGGTTGACGCCGGGATACATTATGAAAGTCTCAAAATAATCAGTCTGTTGATTGTGGAGACTCAACAGACGAAGAAAATAAGCATAGAGTACAGCCCTGTCATGCAGTCTCAGACTGGAACGGAAATCCGTGGTATCATCTTCGTCATCCTCATTCTCATCGATCAGCATGAAAAAAAGTCTCAATTCTGTGGTCCTTCGTGCCCTGCTGTCACGATGACCTCAGTTTCGATGTCCTCTCCACCTCTGTGACCTTGGTTTGATTCTGTCGGGGTCGCCGATATCGGAGAGTCCATGGGGGCTGTCGTTGGACGGACGTGGTGGCGTCCTCCGGAGGCGTCCTCACGTCGGCTCCGCGGCCAAGCAATTAGGCCCTACTGTCGTCAGTAGGGGGCTTAGTAGGTGGTGTCCTGCGTATGCTGGATCACAACAGGCGCCACTGAACACCACCGAAATGACTCGGCGGCAGTGCAGTGTCTCCTCCGGTGGGCTGCCTCTTGACGACTTGACACTGACTGCTCCATGTGGATTGTCGGTGCCGGGGCTGCGGCGGGTCGGGCTGTACCGTGGCTGTGGACGGGGAGTCGGAATGAGCGGCGTGGATGCATTGCCACTGAGGTGGCACAGAAGATGGGACAGAAGAAAAAAAAAAAGAAGAAGAAAATCCTCACCTCCAGTTCCATAATTTCTCCAACAAACCCTGTCTGACTACTTTCAAACGTCGGTAAGTCTGCTGGGTTAGTCAATGAGTCTACCTAAGGGGCCCGTGGTTAGAGTGTTTGCCTGCGGAAATCGACGGTTAGTCGATGAGTCTACCTAAGGGGCCCGCGGTTAGAGTGTTTGACTGCGGTACTGACGGTCGTGAGTTCCAACCCAACATGGGGTCAGATTTCTATGGCATAAAATCTGTCACATTTTTGACTGCGGTACTGACGGTCGTGAGTTCCAACCCAACATGGGGTCAGATTTCTATGGCATAAAATCTGTCACATTCTCTCTCTCTCTCTCTCTCTCTCTCTCTCTCTCTCTCTCTCTCTCTCTCTCTCTCTCTCTCTCTCTCTCTCTCACTCAACAGTAAATGGGGGGTACCTGATTTAGGTCAGGGATAGGTAAAAGCGGTGGAAAGCGGTGAAGAAGAAATGGGCTCTGCCTTTCATAATGTGGTGCTCTAGATACCATGGGTGTCTAGCTGTTCACTGCTCTCGTGGTCATCAGTCTATCATAATGAGTATCTAACAGTTCATTGCTCTTATGGTTAGTTGCGCCTATCATTTTTTTTTTTTTATCTTTAAACCTACAAGCAGGTGTCAGTCCTGATATGGCCCTTTGCGGTTGGCTGGGCTATAAACAACATTACTTTACGAGCAGGCGCAGAAGACATGTTATGACGCTACGTTTGATACTTACAGTGTTGCTAACGAAAATTCTTGTAACATGCAAACCTCATTTAGAGCTTTAATTTGGAACGAGATCGAAAATGCTGTCAGGATTCAAGGTGAAATGGAAGCAGTGAACAGTAAAACATTCATCATGTCAGGGGCACGGCATGGTGGCAGACGGAGCCCATCCCGTCTCCATCCACCCCTTTAACCATCCCTGACTTGAACCAGACAGCCGTTCATTGCTGGATGGACGGAGACGGTTTTCAAACCGAAAAAAAATCCGATCTCACATGGGAATCGAACTCACGACCGGCAGATTCCGGAGGCATTTACATGCATAAACAAGATGCAAAGCGTATAAAGGGTACTCCCAGTTTAGATCTATCTTGAATACGCTTGTAGAAAAACGTCACAATCAAACTTGCATCATAATTTTTTTTTTTTTTTTTTAAAAAAAAAAAAAAAAAACGTCACAATCAACCACGCGTCATAATGTATTTCGTCACTGAGATAAGAAATCGGCGAAGTTTTTTTTTCCAGAGATATTCCATAACGAAGAAAAACGTTTTGGCCGTTATAACCGTTAGTAACGGCTATTCGGGTCAAATAAAACACCGGGCATCATCTGTGACCCATAATGGTCATACCTATACATTTTCAGAAGGATCGGCCCAGAAGTTTTGTCTGGAACGAGTGGAACACATTTTGACCACGGACAGACAGACACACAGACAGACAGACTGACATACAGCATTTCTTCGATCCCATTGTAAAGTACTCCCTGTTGTATAAGAGCTGGGAGTACAAAAACGAACAAGAACAGGAATGTAAGTCAAGTCATGATGTATACAGCCTAGCTCATACCGGAGGTCCTAGGACATGTCCTTGTTGAGCTGTTTTAAAAGTAGAACCGGTGAACATCATTTTACACAGACAATTTGAGTTGTTTGTTCAGTGAGGCATGGCTTATCCAAGCAAGAATGTTGTTCTCATTGCCAAAAGCATGTCGAAGTGTGGTTAGATGAATTTCATGGTCAGTGGCGTCATATGATGCTATGCTGCTCTCTCTCTCTCTCTCTCTCTCTCTCTCTCCTCCTCTCTCTCTCTCTCTCTCTCTCTCTCTCTGTGTGTGTGTGTGTGTGTGTGTGTGTGTGTGTGTGTGTGTGTGTGTGTGTGTGTGTGTGTTTGCGTTGTTTCCGTTGATGAACATGAAGTTGTTTTTTTGTTATTGTTGTTATTGTTGATTGTGATAGTGACGATGATGAAGACACGATGCTGCTGCAGCTGCTTTCATGTCTGTTGATGCTGGTGGTGGTGGTGGTGGTGGTGGTCTTGGTGGTGGTGGTGATGGCGATAATCATGGTGTTGTTGTTGTTGTTGTTTTTCTGCTTCTGATTATGAGACAACTATGATTATACTGGTGACAACGCTGCTGCTGTGGTTGATAATCATGATGATTGTGTCGTTATTGACTTTGTTTTTGTCGAGTTGATATGATGATGATGACGTCGATGATGACGACGACGACAACGACGACGACGATTATGATGATGATGATGATGATGATGATGATGCGCGGCTGCTGCTGCTGCTGATAATGATGATGATGATGACGACGACGACAACGATGAGGAGAAACGGACATACTGGTTGTTGTAGTTCGCCGACTTTGAGGAAGCGGACATCTGTGTGGGGATGCTGTGCCGCGTGTCGTCCAACGTGCTGGATGCCCTCACCTGTGCCTACGTTCTCCCCCCTGGAGGGCACCCCCTGTGGCACTGACAAGGTGAGGTCTGTCAGTTACTGTTTAAGGCCATGTCTCACACAGCTGAGGTGGGGATGGAAAATGAGTGTATCACTGTATGTAGAGCCAATACAGACCACATGCAGACGTATTTCGTCCAATACTAGCACTGACTGTCTGACCTCTTGAGTTCATCTTTCTAGTGAATCAGTCAAGTGAAGGAGTATTAGAGGCACAAATCCAAACACAGTGCTTACAATAACAAGCTTTTACAAACCCAGGGCGACGCATTGTAAATAGTACGTTGCTGCCAACATCATCCAACGTGACGATTTTTTGTGGAAAAAAATCCAAGTTTGACAGGTCAGCTCAGAGTAAATCGTCATTTATTTTACGTCAGAATAATGCGTCAAGTGTATCTTGCCGACTCAAAAACACAGTAAAACGTCATGTACTAATACGTCAAAAGCTACGTCAAATGGGCATGACATTGCACCAACCGAAAGAAGCAAACAGGTTGGCAAACTGGCAGAAAGAGTGTCGCTGATCAAGGGTCGGACAACCCAGGCCGCAACAAAAAAAAAAAACAGGGGGGCTTCTTTCTCTGCTGTCAATTCTTTGGTTGCGTCAGATCTTCAATCCTTTCGCCCACAACGAATCCCACAATCTTCACGAGGTGTCTTGACGGCTGCCCCAAAGCTGCCTCTGCAGTTCTGTCCTCTCTGGCCAGGTTTGATGCCGTAGTCTTGCTCTCTCTGCCTTCCCCTGACCTTCAGGTTAGCAGAGGCACCGGTCGTTTGGGTGCTGAGGGCCCGGCTGCACCCCTCCCCGGTTGTCTCTGATCGGGACGACGCTATGACGACAGTGGAGTCTGACGCATAACCATAACTGTTGATGCGTGTGTGTCCTTCCTTCTTCTTCTTCTGCGTACGCAGGCTGATACTCCTGCGGACACTCTCTGTATAGACAGGCAGGTATTTATCCCATCTGCCCAACAAAGGGAGTGGAGTTTTGTGTGTATGACCTTTTTTTTTTATCCCGCCATTAAGGCAGCCATACTCCATCTTCGGAGAAGGGTGCATCATGCTATGTGTAACGTGTCATCTATACCAACGGCCAAAGTGGCTTTTGTTCCGAAAGTTTTTGATGGGATTTTACGTGTGTGCAAAATGTTATGCGTGCGTTCACACACGGAACCTCGGTTTATACTCTCATTCGAAAGACTGTATGGGAAATTGAGTCAGAACTAATGTTAACTCCGAGGGGAAAATTCCCCCTGTACCGAAAAGGCCCGGTGGAGATTCGAACCTGCAACCCTTGGATTACGAGTCCGGCGCTGTACCAGCTGAGCTATTCCGGCCCCCCGTGTGTGTCCTGATGTATCCCCGAAACCTGCGCCATAGCTGACAACACTCCATCTTCGATAGGTCGGATCACGTTTTCTGTAGGGAATGGGGGGGGGGGGGGGGGGGGGGCGGGGGGGGGGGAGAGAGGGGGGGGGGGGTGCTTCTCCTTTAGCTCAAGACCGAAAAAAATCCTACGCTGTGAGCACGGGGGGGGGGGGGGGGGGGGGGGGGGGGGGGGGGGGGGGGGGGGGGGGGGGTCACTGGGTGTGTCCTTCCCCGGGATGAAGAGTGTATAGCGCGGCTCTTGATTGCATGTTGCTCCTGTCCTAGGACATATGGGGTATTTCAGTGGAGATAACAGTGCCACCTGTTATCCCGCCCCATCCTGCTAGGAACGTCGTCGTTTGGTCCGGGACTGCTTATCGGACCAGGCAAGCCTGACGTCTATCGCAGCTAACCGTTATATTGGGGGGCATCCCCCTATTCACCACCCGGGGAGCCGGTCGGTTGAGGATGGTCGCCCCTGCTCCAGGAAATCACGGGACAAAAAATAGACTCGACAAGTAGGGACTGGCGAACTGAAGAAGAACGGGGTGGGGGGGGGGTGGGGGTGGGGGGGGGGGGTGGGGGGGGGGTGGGGGGGGGGGTTGGGGAGGGAGGGAGGGGGTGTGTGTTGAGGGAGAGGAGAAGGGGGGATGTGTGTGAAAGGTGAATGGATGGGACACAGAGGAAATAAAGAGGTCGCCACGTCAGACTTTATTATTTCGTCTACTACAGCGATGTACACATTCTGTGCCTGTCATCACGTGTTTTCGTTTGAATTGTCATTCAGGTCTACGTGCATCTCTTCTTCCTCACCTCCTCTGTGCCCTTATGTCCGCTGATGAAGGTGTTCATAGCATGTGAATCCAATAGGCATATTGCCTCTTTTGTTGTTATTCTGACGAGATATTCACAAAGAAACCTATACACAGATCAAGCGTTCATGTCACACGCAAGTAGAGAAATAAGTGAATGAATGAATGAATGCATGCATACATACATACATACATACATACATACATACATACATACATACATACATACATACATACACACAATACATACATACATGCATGCATGCATGCATACATACATACATACACATACATACATACATACATACATACATACATACATACATACACACAAAAACACTTTTTAACAGTAACATATCAGCTCATGGAGTGACATTCCTATCCAAGCTTAAAATACCAATACTTTATTACATAATTAAACAACAGCTGTCATGAATGACACTTTAGAAAGTACCAATACTTTATTACATGATTAAACAACAGCTGTCACGAATGACGCTGAAAAAATACCAATACTTTATTACATAATTAACAACAGCTGTCATGCATGACACTATTGTCCTAACGACAGAGTTGAACATGGTGTAGTTCCAGCAGAACTGCAAGATGTTGATGTCACGATCCACAAATGAACAGGGCATCTGAAGAGAGATGTGAATACTGAACCAAACGATCAATACGTCAGCTGAAGTCCGACGTGACGTTTGCCTATGATGCAGGTTTGTTTTCGAGGGGAGTGTGTGGATAAGGACGCTGCCATCCCTGTAGCTCAGACCTTTACACCATCACCCACCCAGACACCTCCAACCCAGACTACAACAACCCAGACCCATGTCCTCCAGCCCAGATTCCTCCAACCCAGACTCCTCCAACCCAGCCTCCTACAACCCAGCCTCCTACAACAACCCAGCCTCCTACAACCCAGCCTCCTACAACAACCCAGCCTCCTACAACCCAGCCTTCTACAACAACCCAGCCTCCTGCAACCAAAACCCCCCCACAGCTGAAGCAACGGACAGCACGACCACAACACCGTCAACAACCGCAGCATCGACCACAACGACGGCTACGACGTTGGCGCCCTGTTCTTGCCCATCTTCCAGCAGATCACGCCTGTACCGCCGTTACACGATATATTTGCATGGTTTATTTTTTTCCTCACCGGACAGGTGGACCCATGCTGCCGTCAGTGTTTGTCCTAGCCATTGACTGCACCTTGGCCAGCATCTGTGGAGGACAGTTGCTAGGCGAAAGAATGGAAAGAGATGGATATTTTTACTGCCATTCCGTATCTCGGGATTTTTGATCGTTACGATGCCCCGAGATGAAATCTGACCTTTGTAGGCTAAACGACGACGAACATTCTCTCTCTCTCTCTCTCTCTCTCTCTCTCTCTCTCTCTCTCTCTCTCTCTCTCTCTCTCTCTCTCTCTCTCTCTCTCTCTCAAAAACCGAACTGAGATTTCTGATTTCCACTTTGGTTTCCGTTCCTAAGAACGAAGAAGATTCACATTCAAATCTCTCTCTCTCTCTCTCTCTCTCTCTCTCTCTCTCTCTCTCTCTCTCTCTCTCTCTCTCTCTCTCTCTCTCTCTCAAAACCGAATTGAGAGTTCTGATTTCCACTTTGGTTCCGTTCCTAAGAACGGAGATCAACATTCAAATCTCTCTCTCTCTCTCTCTCTCTCTCTCTCTCTCTCTCTCTCTCTCTCTCTCTCTCTCTCTACTTATGAGTCCTGGAGTCATTTTGTAGCCCCTGTATATCAATTTCATAGCAAAAAGGAGCTTCAAAAGATTATCATCTTCGAGACATGATTATTGTCAGAAACACCATTCAGACTGTTGTCATTGAGACACTTTGTCTTACACATCATTCACATTGAGTCAGTGTGGTATTTCTTGCTTTGATTTCGTTGATTGCGTGTTGACGTGATTTCATAACATTTGTTAATCATCAAAACAGATGGGTTCAGATAGTTCTGAGTTGTTGGTTGA
>JADBJO010005342.1:107500-112500 GCA_016801955.1 Conus betulinus | reverse complement strand
TATATATATATATATATATATATATATATATATATATATATATATATATATATATATATATATATATATGTGTGTGTGTGTGTGTGTGTGTGTGTGTGTGTGTGTGTGTGTGGTGTTTACAACTATCGTGCTGCTAATTGAAGGAGTTTTAAAAAGGCAGTTGGAAGAATATTTCGATGTTGATTTTAAGACACTTCCCCTCCCTCAAAAGTATTATATGATTTTAAGAGACCTCTCCTCTTTCAAATGTGCCATTATCTTTAAGAGTATATCATACCTCTTTACTATTCTTGTGTGGCGACTTCAATGTTACTATTGCCTTTAGAATTTCTCTGTGGTGACCGCCATTGCAGTATTAAAAGGCCTCTTACATAATTTCGTTAATGATTTCCTTTATATGGTGGGGTAGCTCATAACTATTTCAACAGAGCTATCCTTCAGAAATATTTAATTTTATGATATTACTTTTAAGCGCGTATCGCTCATATCTACCCCCCCCCTCCCACCCCCACCACCCCTTCCCACCCATCCCCCCTTCCCCCGCTTCTAGTCTAATATCCGAGCAGCCATTTACATTAAGACTTTGAATGTAAACTGCTTCTGGCACACATTTGTTTATAATTGCAAAATTATTTTGTGGTTTCGAGATTTCCAGAAAGGTAATCTTCAAATGCGTTTTCTTGGCCATCATTTTGAAGTGAATATAAAGTGCAAATTATTCAGCTTTTACCACCATCCCAAAATTGATTTCAGTTCTTAAGAAGAATGGGGTACCACTGCGTCTGTCTTTTGAACTATAAGCAGTTAAAAATAAACAAGTTTCACGAGCCCAGTTATGAACTTCGATGTCTCGTGTGTAAGTGTGCGTACACGAGGCTACTGTGTGATTTTCTTATGCAGACAAACGTTACATTAAAATCAGTTCGTTAGAGAAACTATTTCAGCTGCCAGGGGAAGTAATATTAAAATCAGGTCGTTAGTGAAACTATTTCAGCTGCCAGGGGAAGTAATACTAGATACCAGCTTAAACATTAATTTCCGTGTAGTTTTTCTATAAATAGATATAGGCAAAACAAACGCAACATTTAGATAAGGGACAGTTTTAAATATTTCATGAGAATACGCTGATCTATAGATAGTTATCAACAAGTAAACACTGATTTCTCGATATTCATGTTAAAAATAATATTTGTAGTAATCTTGTAAAATAGATCTCAGAACCACTGTTTAATCCTCATCAAAATGTAAAATATTCAATCTTGGAACATGTGGCAAAACTTCAAGTTTGCATGTGTATATATGAATGAATGAGAGAGAAAACCAATTTTTCGTTTTACTACTGATGGGACTGGGATGCACAATGTGATCACGATCTGCACAACAGTTGAACACAGCACATTCGCTCCAAGCCTTCTCCGGTCATAAACACTTCCTGTAGTACTGGGTGCAGAGGTACTCTTTCACTACACACTTGTCCAACACCCTTAGCCTTCTTTAGGCTGTTTAGCCACCAGTTTAAAAATACTGTATATCTCGGACTCGGTCCTCTGTACACACACGGTGGTGGGGGATTCTACACACAGGTCCCCCAAGGACCTTCTTATTCGCTGTGCTGAGGAGCGGGCATTCTGCTAGGAAGTCTGACGTCTTCTTCTTTGCGTACACCTTTGTCTACACGGTCAGTCCGGCCCTTGGGATGAATAGCGCCGTTATCTCCAGCTCATGTAGACTGCCGCAGAGCTTCGTCCTTAGAGCTGTCTCTGTTGGTCACACCCTCTCTCTTTGGCTGTTCACGTGATGGGCATTTTTGGAGCAGATGCTCTGCTGTCTGTTCTTCCTGCCCACAAGGACAGACTGGAGAAAGTGGTGTGAACTTTCGGCACAACCGACTGTTAAGTCTGTTAGACGAGGTGAGGCACGGGCTTACATACGTACAAATCTGAACTCTCAGCACTATTTTGGGCGTTCGTGAAGATTGAGATCTCTCTCTCTCTCTCTCTCTCTCTCTCTCGTCTACACGCGCACACACACACACACACACACACACACAGCTTCAAGATTAATTAATCTTTGACCACTGCTGGGGCTAAGGGGATTTCAAACAAAAGTAAACAATGACTAGATTCAAAGTAACCTCTGCATCAGGTACGCGAAACAAGTCCTTGACCACATGAAAACATTTTAAACAAGGTTGCAACCTTTGATTGTTGTGGTGACTTTTTTGTTGGCATAAAGTAAATTACAAAATGGGAGCACGGACCTTGGATGCAAATGTTTATGAAGTAAGTAACTTTTTTTTTTTTTTTTCGTAGATATCAGAAATTTTAGGACACTCTAGAAGAAAATAAAACTGCCCCCGTTGGAAAGAATGTCACGCTCTTATTCGGAGTTCACGTGAAACAGCCTACATTCTCTCTTTTCATCTGAAGGATAACGAACATAAAAAAAGGACAACCTTCAGGGTGAATGGACGAGCAAACATACAAAATATCCCTGTCTATTCCGAACAAGATTTTGTCAATCAAGCAGACAATTAATTTGGATCATTGACTTCAAGCGAGCTAACAAAGGGGATGAATTCATTTTTCATTAGACAAATTACACTTTCAGATCGTCTCCCCCTTGTCTCGTAAATTCAACTGCAGGCTCACAAAATAACGTTATACCCATATAAACAAATCATCACAACATTCCTCCGTAAATGTCTCAGTTAAACAAAGACAAAGTGATACAAAAAATGAAATAAAAAATCGGAGTCAACAAGTTTTGACATTAAACCATATACATTCCATGTTAAAAAGGCGAAAGGTTTCGGTACAGTAGAAGAAATCGCGTTGTTCGTGTATTCACACGTGGAGCCGGTCGGCAGCTCTGCTGAAGAGACTTGCCTCAACGAACAGTGAGACGCTGCCACCAGTGACCGAGAGGTCTACCAGTGTTATGTCATTCAGGTTCCCATTTTCTGTACAGTATTTTTTCATCATGTGTGGCCAGCCGACTCCCTATCTTGATTCGTTCAAGTTGCCATGGGTATGGAGGTGGTACGTTTTTTCCATCGATAATTAAATTGTAAAAAAAAAAAAAAAAAAAAAAAAAAAAAGAGACTTTTCCCCCGTTAGCTCTCGCCTTTTTGAGATAGGGAGAGAGGCCACGTCTGATTTCCCTGACACGAAAAGAGACATTCTCTCCAACAAAGATGTTACTGCCCTTCAATTCGTTTTAGCCTTGATCATTCTGAGCTTATCTGTGTACGATGAGCAGCAAGCTATGACGGGAGAGTTATCTTTTGCATTTAACCTGTGTACACGGTCAAATTCGATTTCCCGTGCTATGTCCAATTTTGTCTGCAACCAGGTCGAGTAACTTCCCTTCACATTATTCATTAGTCTCAGTTTTCGCGTTTGGGGATACTATTAAAAAACAAACAAACAATTATTGCGCTTGGACCAACATTCTAAATCATCCATTTTTCTTTCTAGTTGCTCTACTTTAGCTAAAAGCTCAGAGTTTTTTCTTTGCCAGGTCCAAGTTTTCTGTCCTCCAATTCCCCACGTCCTCCCGCAGATCATCAAACCCACTGTGCATGGCAGCAAACTGATCACGAAGGTCCTTTAGGCTGTTTTCCATGTCAGCAAACTTACAGTCCAGCTTGTTCATCAAGTCTGCTATGGTAGGTTGCTGGGTGGAAAACAGAGTCGTCTGCCCGGCGTCCAGAGAGGCCCCGGTCCTGTCCGTGCTGGTTCTCCGTCCTGTCGTGGCACTCTGGCTGCTCATCTCTCCGCACGCTGCCGCACGCCGGCGGGTCCAGGGTTCCGCTCGACGTCCCCACAGCCAAGAAGCTAACCGCCTCAGAACAACAGAGTGAGGAGCAAGCCTAAGGTGACACCGGCAGCTCTGGTTCGCAGGGACAGCATGGCGACTCGTTTTGCTGTTTTCTCTGTGGCCTTTTTCAACATGAAGTTGACATAAATTGGCAAAAAGGAGCCGCAGGATGCCCTGAAGACGAGGGGGCTGAAGGCATGGTGTCTTCTGTACTTGATGACGGAAGCACAGGGCTCTGCTCGACTTCAGTCCTCCAACATTGACAAAAACAATGAGACAGTGTCAACAGCGATCCGCACGCCACAAGAGAGAGAGAGAGAGAGAGAGAGAGAGAGAGACAGACAGACAGACAGACAGACAGACAGACAGACAGACAGACAGAATACAACAGTCGGATACAGCACGGTAGGATTTATTACAGTTCATTCTATCCATTTTTTATGCGTGACTGAAGGGGAGAAGCAATGTGACTTCATAATCATTACACGGCTGACTCCCACGCAAGACCGGCAAATGCAGTCCAAGAGGTGAAGTCACAAGGTAGAGCAAGAACGTTACAAGACCACAACCCACCACCACCACCACCACCACCACCACCACCACAAACAACAACAACAACAACAACAACAACAAACGTAGACCGATGTAACAAGATGCGAAGCATATAAACGTAATCCCAGTTTATCTTGAATACGCGTGTAAAAAAAAAAAAAAGTCACAATCAAACATGCGTCATAACAACAACAACAACAAACGTCACAAATAAACAGGCGTCATAATGTATTTCGTCACTGGCCAAGTACTTTCCGGGATATTCCATAAAGAAGAAAAAACCGTTTTGGGCCATTATAGCCGGTAGTAACGGCTATTCTAGCAAAATAAAACATCGGACATCATCCGTGACCCATAATGAGCACACCTACATATTTTCAGAAAGATCGGCCTAGAAGTTTTGTCTGGAGCGAGCGGAACACATTTTGACCACGGACACACAGACAGACAGACACACAGACAGCATTTCTTCGTTCCCATTGTGATTTCTCCCCTTTTCTATAAGAACTGGGAGTACAACAAAAAATGTGTTCTGAAGCAAAGTAAGGAGTGGTCAAAAACAGGTCATAGAAAGGCATGAAGTGACCATGATGAGACAGCACCAAAGTCAACCAGAATCAAGTGCC
>JADBJO010005342.1:82500-92500 GCA_016801955.1 Conus betulinus | reverse complement strand
CTTACAGCGTTAAACTGTTTTGTAATAATGGGGAGGGGGCGGGGCTGATTTAATTTTTCCCCTACTTTTTGTCCATAGAATTGAAGGCTTTATTATATAATTCAAAATCGTTGAAGTTGACATCAACATTGCTACAATCATATGAATAGTTCTTCACTGTGTCTGGCCACTGGAGAACAATCCTACATGTATTTTGATACTTGTATCAGTTAAATCACGTGTCCTGACCTGAATGAATCACATTATGAATTCAGAGGATGCAAGGGTGTTTCAAATGAAAGAAAATGTATAAAAGGCACAAGTCTGTTTCACAGACAAAGGAAAAGATGTTGAAATAAGAAGAAGAAAAAAAATATAGGGATAAGGAAGACAACTAACGCACACTGCAAACAGGAAAGATACTATTTTTGTATATATATTAATTTTGATCACATTAAAAAACAACACACTCACACACACACACACACACACACACACACACACACACACACACACACACACACACACACACACACACACACACACACACACACACACACACACACACACACACACACATACACACATTTACTACTCGTAATGTCTTGAATAATGTAATCTACCCCTTGCATCAAATAGTTTGATGTAGGTGTACAGTAGTTAATCTTTATAAGTCAGGTGTATGGCAAACACTTGTGAGCAGAGGGTAAGACATGGTCAGTATATGTATCAATACCCTCGCTGGAAAAGTGGTTTGAACTGCTGATGTGTCTCTTTTTTATTTGTAAACAGCAAAGCCTGAATATTGACATTTGCATTGATTTTTGTGTCAGACTGACACAGAGAATGGCATCTCAAGAGTCACATAGGTTGAATGATAGTTCAAAGCAGATTTTTTCCTTTCCTGAAATTGACAAGAATATGATCACTTTGCAGGAAAACAAGGCTGTATACCTATCATCCCCTCATGCATGTCAGTACACATTTGTGTATTTATGTACATGCAGTTGCCTTCAAATGTACTGTACTTTACAAATATATATTATGTGTGTGTGTGTGTGTGTGTGTGTGAATAGTCTCAAATTCTTTTCTGTTTTAAAATCCACCTATTTTCTTGCTCTTCATGACAAGTTCATCTAGCATAGTTTTTCAAACTTAACTGGAATGCAGAAATATCAACACAATACATCAGCCTTGTATTTAGAAGTTGGACACATCCAGCAAGTGGTGTGCTATTCTTGACAGAGCGTACACATTTCATTCAGGTTGAGCATGTTCAGTTCAACTTGTAAATTCTGAAAAAATTGTTGCAAAGTTTAGACAGAGGAAGTTGGGAATTCTCTTTTTGAGAAACACACGCTAGAAAAACAAACAGGTTGTTATAATTTAAACTGAAGAACAGGTAGTACCTAATATTTTCTCTTTATTTCTCTTTGTCTCAGAAACCATGCCGATGTCCTCTTCCGTCTCCTGGAAGTGGAAGCTATGGCTACTGAACATGACAGCAATGGTCTATTTCCTCGCCCTCTCCCTGGGTTCTCTGGCCATTGGCATTCTCGTCACCCTTCCCGAACTCTACAGCGATGACCCCAGCACTCTTCATAGTCGCCAGCTTGCTGCTGTCTACGTCTTCATCGTCCTGATGCTCAACTACGTTTGCTTGAGGTACTACAGCAGACACTCGAATGTGCATGCAGATCACCGTCCTCTTCCCAGAATTATGGCAGAGGAAGAAATGCGGGTCTGTCAGACCTGTGATGTCACCATGCCGCCTCGTGCCAAGCACTGCCCGCTGTGCAATGCCTGCGTGTTAAAGCGGGACCACCACTGTTTCTTCGGGGGCTGCTGTGTGGGGTTTCACAATCAGCGTTACTTCATTGTGTTTTGTCTGTACGGTACCTTAGGCAGTCTGTACAGCACGCTTGTGACTTTCACATACCTAAGCATGAATTATGGCAACATTCTGAGCTGGGACTTCTACACCTTCCTGCTCCCCTGGTTAATGTGGTTCTGGTACACTGGCTATGCAGACATCAGCATCGTTGCCATGGTGATTTTCTCCTATTTCTGTGTACTCACTGTAGTGGCCTGTTGTTCTTACTTTCTGGGAACTCAGTGTTTTCTGCTTGTGCGGGGACAGACAAGCTATGAATACGTGAAAGGGATCAAGCGTTATCGGTGTTCTCTCAGGGAGAGTTTGAGCTCTGTGTTTGGACCTCTTTGGTTTCTAAATCTGATTGTGCCTTTACCCTTTTTGAAAAGTACCGACAATGGTATTGACTGGAAAGTGGTTCATGATTTTAAGCAGATGTGAAAGATGCCTAAATGAAATATCTGTGTAATTTGTGTGTGTGTGTGTGTGTGTGTGTGTGTGTGTGTGTGTGTGTGTGTGTGAGGTGGCTAAAAAAACCCCTAAAAGTCAGAAGACCATTTGATAATACTATTATGAAAACTATGAAATTCAATTTTCAAAAACATGTATGAGAAATAAGTATATGGTATTTTAGAAGCAAGTGTGATAAGACTTTTTTTCTACTTTTTTTTTTCTTAATGTTTTTGCTGATTTTAACTTTCGGAGTGCTTTGGGGAGATGGAAATGAATGATATCTCATTTATTGAGCAGTTACTTCTTTAGTGCTGGTTTTCATATTCTGTTGCTGGCGTCAGGTCTTTCATGTCACCATCACCACCCCCACCTCCACTCCACATCACTCCCTTCCCCCACCTACTCATCGCCCCCTGTCCACACTCCCCCTCAAATGTGAAACTGTTAAATTTTGGAAGCATTCACATTTTTTATGTGGTAGATAAAGCCGCATTACACATACATTAATCGAAGAGTGTAGGTGTCTGCTTTAGGAGCATGCTTTTGCAGAATTTTTTAACGTCGTTGGAGGAGTGTCGTCGTGGCCCTATGTTCCTCAAGGAATCAAGAGGCATAAGTAAGTCAAGTAAGTCATTTAACCTATAAAATAACAGTGCAGTGTCTCCTGTGGTAGTTTGCCTCACGACAACTTGATGTCAGTAGCTCCTCGATGACTGGCGGTGTTAGTGCTGTGACAAGACAGATCTTGGTGTTGCTGTATTGGGCCTGTGGTAGTTTGGGAAGGTATCTCAGAGAGAATATGTATGGAAAATGAAAAATCCTGTGCTCCCACTGGATATAAAATTCTGAGGGGCATTGTGACCCATTAACATGAATTTTTGAAGGGGTATTTTGCAAAATTTCAGAGAGTCAGCAGATCAAAAAGAGGAAAAGAAACATGTGAGTGCGATACAGATTACAAACGTTTTTGAAGCAAATGTACTTCATCAATATTTTCGTTTTGATTTTTTTTTTACATGTTAACATTCTAAGTACAATTACATGGCCGCGCGCATACACACACACACACACACACACACACACACACACACACACACACACACACTCACACTCACACACACTCAAATATACGCACACTCTCACACACACACACACACACACACACACACACACACACACACACACACACACACACACACCACACACACACACACACACACACACACACACACACACACACACACACACACACACACACACACACACACACACACACATACACACACACATACACACACACGCACAGTGCCACAAGACCAATCTCTGTCAATACTGAGGCTGACATGAATACTGGGCCTGTTAAAAAATGTAACATCAAAATGAGTCTATAAGAAGAAAAAAACGGCGACAGTTATGTTGATTTCCTTATGCAGGACGGCATGGATACTGAGGCCATTTGAAAAGAAAACAACAAAGATCAGTTTATAAAAAGAAGTCATCGACAGTGATGTGAGGAACAAGATCATAGCTTAAAAATAATGAATTGGACTGGGTCCAGCTTCTTTTCTCAGTTCAAATTTCAATAAAGTTCTATCGGACGTCGCCATCTTAACATTGTCAGAAGTGGATTAAGTCTGAAGCTGAGGCAGTTGAGGGCAGTGGTAGCTGCTGTGAGCTTACTCAATCATAAGTTTGACTTTCTGAGACATTGTGGGGTTGATATTTTGACTCGCAACAGGCATGTGCTCGTGCTCGTGAGCTGAGAAAAAAGAACTCTGTGGCTTGTTCCTTTGATGCCCTCTGCAATGCTCATTGCAGACACTTTCCTGTAGTTGCACTGTGACAACACAGGCCAACACAACCAATTTGAAAATTAATTTGCATCAAAATGAGATGAAAAAGTAAGTCTTTCAATCATCAAAGCTGTGCTTTATTCATGCATGTATGTACATCTTAGAAAAAGAAACACCCGAAGGTGCTGGGAGGACCCAGAGAAGCACTGTCTTCCCCTGCCTTTAGAGGAAAAGACAATAATAGCCAAAAAAAAACAAATGAAGTGTCAACTGCCCCCACTCCTCCCCCCATCCTTCCCTCTTTCTACCTATCCCCTCTCTCCCCGCTGATCCCAACAATCCCTGCTTCCTCCACCCTTGCCCCCCCTCTCATCCCCCCCAACCCCAACCCCTCCCTCCCCCACTCCTTCCCCATCCCCCATCTTTGCCAAACATTCTGAGCAAAATGTGCACCGCAAGTTTGATTTGAGAGTATGGACATTTCAGAGTGATTTCCACATTGCTTCAAAATTTTTTGAGTTCTAGACCAAACGTTTTCAAATAATAATGCGTTGCTCATAAAGATACGTAAATCGTGATTACATCACTGTGGCAAAGATCACATTCCTTAATTTCAGTGTTAAGATTCTGTTTGCGTCTTTTATGGGAAAGATCACACTTTTCTCTTTAAACGTTTGTTCTTTAAACTCGTTATCTGCTTATGAAGCATGCATCTTAATCAGAGAGAGGATGGGCAGATATATCAGACACACAGACAGAAATGGGTACAAAACTTTAGTACAATGATTATTAACATGTTGCTATGTTGGAGACATTGCATGCCGCTGTTCTCCCATGTATACAAGTACACTCATTTATCAATATTCGTAATATTCTGAACAAATTTTATATCACTTTCAGTTCTGTTTGTTTTCAGCCTACGTCATCCTCAGGCCCCTAGTGATGAATTTGAAGGCAAGGCTGCTGTGGGGATCCCATTTTCGGTTCAGACGTCCCTGCCTTTTAAAAGAAATTCTGTTCTGTCGATTTCTCTTTCCTGGCACTCTCTGCGACTCTTTTTCCTTTCTTTGCTGTGTTTTACTTTTTTTTTTTTTTCTTTTTTCACCCCCATAATGGCCCATACTTCTGTCTTTAGAGTGTCATCTGCATTTTTTTTTTTATTCTGTGTGGTCACAGTTCATAACATGCCAGATGTTTTGTTGTATTCTGATGACTAGTGTGTGAAGCTCTGCATGCTGTCCTGAGAATGGATGCTGTCATATCTGTTTGTCTGTGTATGGCCTTTCTCTCTCTCTCTCTCTTTTTCAACAAGATGAAACAGTTGTCTTTATCGCTCCCATATAACAGTAAAATGACCCATCCTGCTTGATTCTGAACATATTCATAAAATGCTACTGTTATGCCTTCTATTACGGGGTCATGATTGTAGGTGAGTAGATTACCATGAGTCTCTCTCTGTCTCTTTCTCTCAGTCTGTCTCTGTCTGTCTGTCTGTCTGTCTCTCTCTCTCTGTGTACACAAAGGAATTTGTTGTGTCCAATGTGTAAATCTGGTAGGGAAGATGAACTTCATTTTGTATTCTTATGTTCTGTTCTGGCAGATCTGTGACAAAAACGTATTCTGTGAAAATATCAATGTCCAGCACTGTTCAAAGTCTGTCTTCTGTCGTCAAAAAAAGTAGAACGTTGCAAGGAATCTTGCTTCATATCTGTACAAGTCATTAAAAAGGAGGAGTGATTTGACCTAAGTAAATTTCACATGTTGAGAATGTTTATATTTTTGTGATAGAATACCTTATTGAAGTATGTTTTTCATTATTCACCCCCTTCAAATTATGGTTATCATTATCGTTATCTCTGTCTCTCTTTCTCTCTCTCTGAGTCTCTCTCTCTTTGAGTCTCTGTCTGTCCATCTCTCTCGCATCCCTTCATCTCCCTGTATCTTCTCCTCTCTGCCTGTCTGTCTGTCTGTCTGTCTGTCTGTCTCTCTCTCTCTCTCTTTCTCTCCCCTCTCCCTCTCTCATGCACGTGCATGCTGGCTATTCTTGCTGGACTGTTTATACAGACATGTTATTCTGTTTGAAGCATTCAAAAGGTCCAGACATTCTTTAATTGTTTTCTGAAGGGAAATGTATGAACTTTAAAAGGAAAAAAAAAAGAGATTGAATTAAATTATGACAGTGATGATCATAGTAATCATATAAAAGAATAACAAAAAAAAGAAAGAAAGAAAAAAGGCGACATTCTTGAAAACCAGTTTAAACTTTGTCTGTTAATATCAGGCTGTGTGTTATTTCTCCCTGGGCAGTGTCATGCTCTTCTTTACACTGTTCAACAGGAAATATCATCCTGTAATAAGATTTTTTTTTTTTTTTTTTTTTTTTTTGTCATCCAGTGCTGTTGTATGTCATGGGACCACTTAAACAAGTTGTTGCTTTTTTTTTTTTTTTTTATGTAATTTGTCTGTGTTTACCAGTCAGTATATGTGGACTTGTTGGTATGTGGCTTTATAGAGAAGGTATTCATAGGGACGCTGACGATGACATTTAGGTTTAATCACTCTCTCTCTCTCTCTCTTTCTCTCTGTTTTCTCTCTCTCTCTCTCTGAATCTCTCTCACTCTGAATCTCAATCTCTCTCTCTCTCTCTCTCTCTCTCTCTCTTCTTCTTCTTCTTCTTCTTCTTCTCTCTCTCTCTTCTTCTTCTTCTCTCTCTCTGTCTCTCTCCCTCTCTTGGCCTCTTTGTATCTGTATTGCCCCCTTCTCTGTCTGTCTGTCTGTCTGTCTCTCTCTCTGTCTCTCTCTCTGTCTCTCTCCTCTGTCTCTCTGTCTCTCTTCTCTCTCTATCTTCTTGCCTCCTCCACTCGCCCCCTTCCCTCTCTGTCTCTCTGAATATGAATCTGTGGAGGCTGGCATGGCAGCCATGATGTGTCCCCCATTCTCAGTTGAAACATGTCTTCACTGGACATGTGTATGTGTGAGAGAGTTTTCCTCCTGTAAAACTGCATGCATGTTTTGTGTTTATCCACCTATGATATATAGCCTTCAATTCATTTGGCAGTAGACATATCTTTTGTAACTGTGTTTGCAGTTGTCGTCGGTTTAATGTCCTTCCACTACAGTGATTCAGACTGTAGTTTATATGTGGGGGTGAATGGGGTATGCAAGTGATTGAGTGTACTAATACATTAATGATAGAATATGAACCCCCCCCCCCCCCCCGTTTATCCCTCTTCCATTTAATCAAAACAAAATGTAACTGAGTAGAGATAAGATAAAAGATAAAGGCCAACTGAACTATATAACAAAACATTTGCAAACTGACTCAAGAACACAAGAACTGTTTAAAATACATGGTAAAGGTAAAGAAGTCGATCCATCAGTGTAATCATCAATACCCGAATTTGTAAAGAGTTCTCTTGCTCTTGGGCATTGGATTAGTAAATGACTGATACTTAAGGTTTCCCCACACATACATTTAAACCTTATGACAATATTTTGTTTTCAATGCGTTCAAACGAAATCTATGGATTAAGCTTCCAATCTCCCTAGACGAGAAAGAGACTTGTCTGTACGTTTTCCCCTTGTTCTCATCACTAAACTTTACACAGTTGTGATAATATTGAACGTCTGAGTTCATCAGTAATGTTTTAACTTTTTCTCTTGACGTTGAATTTATAATCGAAAAACATTCTTTCAAATCTAATGGAATGTTAAGTGGTATTGTGTAATTGACATTTTGAGCTGCTTTTCTTGAAAGTTGATCTACGCGCTCATTAGGTACAATACCACAATGAGAGGGGATGTTTGCAAGTGTCGTTGTATGTGTGTGCACTCATGTTTGGGTGTGAGAGAACATGCATTGTTTCCTGTGATCAAAAGCAATAAAAGTTTCTGCTTTTACAAATAGTCCTGTGCGTTTTCATTACTACTGTGTGCATGTGCTCAAGTTCTAACCCAATTCTTGTCCCTCTGACTTCTTCTCCATGTTCACTCATTCACTCGTTAGATAAAGGAGATAGAGGGCAAAAAAGGACTTTGTGTCTGCTTAACTTAGAGGGGAGGGGGCTGACGCTTATGAAAGGGAAGCAACCCCCGTTCACAGAACCATGCTCACCAAAAATTAAAAGTTGTCACCCTTGTGGGACGCATGTCGTTGAATGACGTGAATGGAAATACCAACAGCTCTTCCTACCAATGAGAGAACGGTAATATATTTGTAATACAGTGGGGAGTTACGGGGTTTGGGTGCCTGAACAGACATAGAAGAATCATTTTAGCTTCGACTTAAAGCTTATTATGTCATGTCTGTGTATACTGTGTGTGTGTGTGTGTGTGTGTGTGTGTGTGTGTGTTGTGGCACGAGACCTGATTTGCCAAACTGTAAACACCCTTTGTGATTGGTGGGAAGCGCCGTCGAAATTCACCTGCCGCAGCCTAGGAGACAATGTGGGTGCGGGCCGAAAAGTAATGCGCCAAGGCATTGCTTAAGTAGGTTCCAAAGCGAGGTGACACAAGACGGACATTGAAGCAAATTTTAGGAAAAAATGTTACTGGTTCTGCAAGACAATCCTGACGAACAGATTACAGGGAAAAAACAAGATGCATTTCGACCCTTTTGGTCTTCTTCGGGTAAAACAAATAATATTCAGGACAAGGAAAATGAAGAACGAGCAATACTTACCTACATCTATTCACCGCAAAACACTCATATATTATGATAATGCTGTTTGTTTTACCTGAAGAAGACCTAAGAGGTCGAAACGCATCGTGTTTTGTCCTGTAATCTTACGAAACCAATAAAATTTCTTTTATAAAACTTGCTGAAGAAGTCGAGCATTTACAGATTTGCAATTAGATTGTTTTGAGAATGTTTATTGTGTCTGAAAATCGATTCTCCACGCTGGCCAGCAAGGTACATGTGGTTCCAAACAGACGGATTACGATCAAAGGAATGGGACTATTTGAGGGCTACCACCTGGCGCAAAGACAGGGGCACGAGTGAGTGCAAAGGCCTGAAATGTGACGTCAACTAACGGGAAGGTCATGTGAAAAAAAAAGAAAAAGAAACACCCGAAGGTGCTGGGGAGGACCCATAGAAGCACTGCCCTCACCTGCCCTTTGAGCAGTCCTGTACCACCCTTGGAGGCCTGCGCTGTGTTGACAATGGTACAGGCACGCGCAGGACACTCCATTAAGATATCAAGGGACATAACTGCTCCTGAGCAGAGGTAAATCAGACTACAGAATGCAACTCATAACAGCCTTAAAGTAGCCCACCCCATGGGTGTACCAGCCCGTGTTTCATGACTGCAGAGCCCACCGGCGAAAAACGCCACCCTCCAGCTGTCGAGCACACCCCACAGACCCAACCACCCCCTGCCCAAGGACAGATGAAGACAGTGCCACTCCAGACACAGCCAAGCTTTCGCCATACGGTCTTATGTGCCCTCAAGACAGAATCCAAAGTCAACTAACGGGAAGGTCATGTATTTAAATGTATGCGATGTCCTTTTTGGAAATCGCCCCAAGACAAGGGAAATAATTGGCGGGGAGTTGTTCTTTTGATCACTTATCAGTTTAACATTTAAATTCTGGCTCAAACTGATGGCAGATCTCAAAACATTGACATGGACTATATAGCGATTTAGAACAAAAATCCTAATTGTGACATGGATTATATAGCGATTTAGAACAAAATCCTAATTGTGACATGGATTATACAGCGATTTAGAACAAAATCCAAATTGTGACATGTGGCCTGTTTTCTCCGTCATCGGTTGAGAGGTTGGCTTGTTTGTCTGCTGTCGGCAAGGTGACGCAAAAATGACCCAACCGATTTCAAACAAACTTGGGAGGGGGGGGGGGGGGGGGGGGGGGGGGGGGGGGGGGGGGGGGAGGGGGA
>JADBJO010005342.1:62500-65000 GCA_016801955.1 Conus betulinus | reverse complement strand
TAAAACAGTAAAGAGGCATTCTTGCTTTAATGTGTTTTCTCTTTCTTCCTTTCTCCATGTGTTCTCTCTCTTTCTCTCATCTGTTTTTGTTTTCGTTTGTTTCTGGGGTGTGTGTGTTGTTTCCGTGGTGTGTGTGTGTGTGTGTGTGTGTGTGTGTGTGTGTGTGTCCATTCCTCCAAAGTATTCGGAGGTCACGTGGGAATTCATGGTGTTATAATCAAGTATTAATCAGAAAATAGGACAATGCTTACGGGATATAAAGGTAATAAGAACACTATTTTTAAAAGAGAGGTTGGATTAGAAATGGTTTACTTTTATGTCACAAACGTACGTGTCATTTGTTTTGCATCTCTCTCTCTCTCTCTCTCTCTCTCTCTCTCTCTCTCTCTCTCTCTCTCTCTCTCAGAATTTGGGAAATAAAAATGTAACATAACGATTATTGTTACTTTTGCTTCAATCTCTAGATATGTCTGTTACTGCATGTTGCTCTCTCTCTCTCTCTCTCTCTCTCTCTCTCTCTCTCTCTCTCTCTCTCTCTCTGCACAGATCAACAACGAATTACCTGAATCTCTTTAAAAACATGTGATATGAAGAAAATGAATAAAACAATTTACTCCTACCCATACGCCTTGGCTTAAGGCTGTGTCAGACCAATTTACATAGACTAGAACACCAAGGCTGCATCAAAATGTTGTTATGCTTAGCATAGTTATGCGGGGATTGTCTTCAGTCATGACAAGCTCCTAGCATAACACCATCAGTCTCCCAAATCCCTCGAAGTCGGAGTGTGGTTGCCCACGTGACAGGGTAATCAAAAACGGTCCCACACGTAATGTTCTAATCCCTAGCTGATATTTCAAATCTATGCCCACTCTCCCCTCTCAACCCCCCCCCCCCCCCCCCCCCCCCCCCCCCTTGCTTTGGACGGTGCGAAAGGCCCGACTGACACGATCTATGACACAAAAAAAATTGCGTCACGGTAAATGCGTGCCGCCTTTCGTGCTTAGCAGCCTACCTCCCTTCCCCCCCCCTCTCTCACCCCTCCCTCCCCATGCTGTGCGATACTACGCAGCGGGGATGTGCGTTCTAACAATAGCCCGTCTCACCCCCCCCCCCCCCCCCCCCTCTACCCGCGACACAAAGGCATGTTGCCGCGTTCTCCACCGACACCACCACCACCACCCCCCCCCCCCCCCCCCCCCCCCCCCCCCCCCCGCGGTCCCTGTCCTCGCAGACACCTACACGTGCTCGCAGACACTTATGCGGACGCATAAATTAACTGGGGCTCACGGACAACTATACGGATGCATAAATTATCCCGTGCCGATTAGGTTCAAACAATTTCCGAGGCGATGGTGACTAAATCCCTCCCCCTCTCACCCCTGATGGTGAATGACAGTTAGTCGAAATTTGATTCGGCAAGCGAGAGATTCATATACTAGGCACACACAGGCGCAACTTCACTGGACCCCTCAGGACTGCCTGTAGACAAGAGCAGAGGAAGAAGACAAAGGGACAGAGAAGGCCTAGTCCATTCTTGGTAAAACTCCTTGATCTCAAGTCATTCCCTGTCATTCCCAGGAAAAAAAAAAACTGGGATCCTGGTCACGCTGCACATCACAGTGAACCAGGAGCTGGGACTTCTTCGCCAGAAACCAGGGCGACACCAGACAACAAATCTACACCAGTGGGGCAGTCACCAGCCACAGGAGAGATCAACTATTCTCTCCGAAGCAAAGCTAAGTTTGCTTACCACCTGGACTCAAACCCATCAGACCCTTACCCTCACTTATGATGAAACAGTGAGAACCTGTCTATGAGTACCATTCCGGCTACAGCACTGGGTGCTAGCAAGCAGAATGGATGTATAATAACCATATACATTCAGTGTAACGTAGACAGAACCCCTGTATGCCAACTTAAGCTTGTTGCACAGAGTGCCAGCAAGTAAAGTAGGAGTGAGGAAGGACCCCTCATTGTGGTAGTCCAAAGAGAACTGAAAACACAGCCTATGGAAGTGACACGCCATTTCTTATCTATGTGTAAGTAATAAAAGTTGATGTGTGAAAGTGCACTGAACTTGTGTCAGTTCCCTGTTGTTCAATCGAATGTTGAATGTTTGAACTTCTCTCTTCAATTCTGTATCTCGGAGCTATAAGTACTTTTAATTAAGAGTACAGGCCTAAGGAAAATTATCTCAGAGCCAGTCTTCCGTATTTTACCAATACCCGGAACAAATAAAAATTTCTTTGATGACTAGTACCGGAAAGTTGCTGCTTCCACCACTAGTAAGAGAGGGGGTGTAGGTGAAATGTAAGATAATTCTCATAAAGACATTATTCCAAGTCCTTCCCCTAGAAGACCCACCTACCACTCATATCCATCTCGTCACAGTGAGCATAGCCAATCTGAAAACCAACAAAATTCACGATTAATCCTTCCTTCTTCGTTTGTCATGAGGTAAACCGACCTTCAGAAAAAAAAAAGAAAAGAAAAGTAC
>JADBJO010005342.1:30000-60000 GCA_016801955.1 Conus betulinus | reverse complement strand
GCAACTGAAATTTAAAAAAAAAAAAGAAAGAAAACTGACAAACAAATGTGTCTTTAAAATCATACAAAAACTGAAGACGTGTTGTTGTTCGTCCGTCAATATTAACGCAAAGATAAATGTAATAGGGAGGAAAAGAACAATCAAACAAGAATAGTACTACACTGATTTAAACACGCACATACACATATACAAAGCGGTCCTCCTGTCACTTATCAAAGGACACACACACACACACACACGCACGCACGCGCGCGCGCGCGCGCGCGCGCGCGCGCGAGCGAGCGAGAGAGAGAGAGATGTGGGGGGTGCTTAATGAACGAAGTAAGAAGGCTTCTGCAGATTTTTTTCAAATACGCTACATTTTGTCATGTCGCGAAATGAGGAGTTTCATTTGTTTCATTGACGGGTACATATAGTAACAAAAAAACAATTTTTTAATGGTGCCCGTCAGTCGGAGCTTTACTGGTTTGGTACACGTGCACCAACCTACCCAGTCGTTCTATGAGGGGAAATCACCCTGTTGACTTCCTTCCCAACCGAGGAAAACACGGGCTGCCGTCAGAAGTCACTGCGACCAAACATGAGTGATCGAACGTCCTCAGTTGTGGGGTCACGGCATTGTTGGAGGCAGCTTGTGGAGAGGAAGCACGAACAAGGACTGAAGCATGATTGAGACGTATGTCACAAAAAAAGCTGGATTGGGCTGTCCTTCGTAGCACAGTCAAAACGAAACCGAGCGGCAACAACGATTAGTATCATCTTTGATTCTCAGCAAAACCAGGAATCCCGACAGGAGCCAAAATTATCATCAGTTGGTCATCGACAGGTAATCTTCTCGCTTTAAACGTCAAGATTTCCAATTTTCTCTCCTCCGTTTGAGAGCACATTTTTTGTTTTAAACAAATGGAATTTGTCTTTCCATCACATTCACAGGAACAGTACCTTCGTGGCTGATGTTTTTTCCGTAGCTGTTAATGAAATGAAGGTTTCAGACATTGTCTTCAATAGATCAAGGGTATTTATGGGAAGCAAATAAGCTGAATGGAAACACCATAAACCGCGGTCTGTAACTTGTGTAAGAGAATATAGGGGTTAGAAGATAGCCAATTCCAGGTATTTGTCGAAAAGCGTCATGTGTGAGGTCAAGCAGATGAAGAAAGCAAATGTTTCACAATTCTTTCATTGATAATGGGTATGATGAGGGTACACTCGACAATCAGAGGGCAAAGAAAACTTTGTGCTCATACTTCATTAGCATGTATGCTGTATGTTTCATGAATACATTGGGAATACTACTTTTGTGTGTGTGAGATTTCAATGTTTTAAAGGAGGTAGACTAAGATACAGTAATTAGTATACCCCATCCAGTTTTTCATGATATGGAACACTGCTATACTCAAGAAGGGGCAGCAGATGATGATGGCGTTGCTTGAATGGCATAAAGAGGCATTTTTTTTTCACATTCTTTCTGTATTTAAATGTATTAAGGGTAAAATGAAGAAAAAAAAAAAGAAAACAAGGAAATCCTTTTAAACTGTACACATACTTTAAACCATGATTCACAAGTGTTAATGATCAAAGGCATTACAGTGATTACTTGAAACAGATAATTGCTTTAGATTATTAGAACTCATAAACTGCTGTAAGTATGTTTATGAAAAGTGATTTCAGGGGAAAATTTTGTTTTACAAGCATGTAGTAGAAATGTTTGGAATAAAAAAATACTCAACTAATGCAGGAAGATCCTCAATGCAGTTTTGTGGATTCTGAGCAACAATTGTGTAAAATTGCAAAGATGCTACCAAGTACCATCTAAGCTACTGTCTACTTTCTGAATTTTGTTAATGCTAGTCCCAATTTTTTACAATATTATGCTAACACCAAAATTGTTCTGTCGAAGTATATTAGCTAGGACAGACCTGTAGAATGTTGTAGCATCAGTGCGATTGCCACATAGTCGGTCGAGCGACAAAAACAGTTTTCATCCCTCCTTCACAGGTTTGGGTTTTATGTTTGTGGGTTGGGTTTTTTTTTTTTTTTCGTTTTTTTAAATTATCTATTTTGAAAGTCAACTTTCATGATGTGTAGACCCCCTAGTATGGACGTCTGTAGTCAGCTGGGCTGTAAGCAGCAGGAACGGAAATGGTGGGAGACCTGCACATTGTACCATGTGTAAGTAGGGCGTTTCTGTCGGCAATAGAGGGAGTGTTGTACTTATGCCGATCCTGCGGATCTGAGTGTTCTTTAAAAAAAAAGCAGAAGCATCTCAAAAGATTATTCTGAATTTTTCATAAGGGAAAAGATGTCAGAAGAGAAATCTTGCAGAGTTCCTTGTCATTCTGTCAATTATTGTCACCTTTCTATGATATCAAAGCTCCATGTAAAGTTTATTGAATTTTTTTTTTTTTTTTTTTTTTTTTTTTTTCATTAGGGATCTCGATAGCTCCCTGTCATAAGAGGAACAAAGACTGGAAATCAGCTGTCTTCCAGTAGATTGCCGTTATTGGTGTCCACGCTGGATTTGAACCATGTTAGCGTGTTAGTTATCATTACAAATAAAGCTGTACTCTTGGTTCTGTAGATTTTGGACTTGAATCACATGTTGCTGGCTATGTGGAGACACTGGATTCAAACAATATGATTATTATTATAAGACTTTGCATTTGTCAACCTGTTGTGTCAAAGGGAGGCCAGTAATAGTAACACTAACAGGCACATGGTTAGAGCATTACCTGTGGAGTTGATGGTTGTGAGTTAGAACCACTCTTGGGGTCAGGTTTTTTTTGGCTTGAAAACCCTCTCTGCCCTCCCAGCAGTAAATGTACACCTAATTCAGCTCTTGGAAGGTAAAAGGCCACTGAAAGATAGGGAAGGGGGTTCCACCTTCCGTCATGCCAAATAGTTTACTGCTGCTGTGGGCAGTAGGCTGTGGGAACTTTAACCTGTATTTAAAGTTAGCCACATTTGTCAGCAGTGGATTTGAAATACTGGGTGGGCTGGTTGGTTGGTTGGTTTCATTATCAGTGTTGTAGATACTGAATTTGAGCCTGGTTAATTATATAATTATTTATGTATTATTATTATATATATATATGCATATACATATATATTATATTGACCATTGTGTGACGTGACTATTGACATTGAATTGCAGACAGAACTCTGCCTCATTCATACCGCATTATTGGCTTCATTTCAGTCACAGACCATGGAGCAGGGCCAGAGTTATTTCTTTGACCAGTCCAGGCCTTTGTCCAACCGTGACCCTCTGGTGACCTTCATCTCCATGGCAGCCAGGTTTGGGGATGTGGACACCCTGCGGAACCTGATACAAGAAGCGGTTGCCACCGAGGGCATCTGCTTCCTGAGCTCCCCGACAGTGGGCCTGGCCCTGAAGCGAGCCACGCAGGCAGGGCAGGTGGACGTACTGCGCTGCCTGGTGGAAGCTGGCGTGGACATCAATACCAAGTTCAAGGGAGCCTCCGCCCTGCATGAGGCTGTCAAGGTCAACAACATGGAGGTGCTGCGCTTCCTGCTCACTGTGCCGGGGCTGCTCTGCGACACGCTGAGCACAGCCCAGAAGACCCCGGTGATGGAGGCGTCCTGTCGGGGTCGTGCCAACTGCCTGGCCCTACTGCTAACCCATGGCTGCCGCACGGAGACCCGCAACATGCGAGGCCTGACCGCCGTTCATCATAGCCTGCTGCCCAGCATCGGCACTCTGGATGCGGATGACATGATGGCCTGCTTGGACCTTCTGTACAGCCGAGGGGCCGACATCAACGCTCAGGACAGGTACGGGAGCACGCCCCTTCATCTGGCCATCGCCACTGAGAACATGGAGGCTGTGGTGTGGCTGGTGCGCCACAACTGTAACCTGGAACTGGAAGCACGGCCCCTGGATCTGGCGCCCGGAGTTTTCAGCTGCCTGGAAGGGCCGGTGGGGTTGACACCGTTGTTGCTGGCCATCCATTTCTCCAACCGACGGATGGTGCAGTTTCTGGTGACGTGTGGTGCGCGCTGGCACCATCTTGGCTGGACGCTACCCTATTGTGCGCCGTATCAGCTGTTGCATGACTTCTTGGCAGAGTGCCTGGCTGTGCCCCCCTCTCTACAGAGCCTGTGTCGCGTGGCTGTGCGGCGCACGCTTCAGACAGATATAGACGTCAAGGTGAAGAAACTGACCTGTTTGCCTCAGAGTGTGTGTCGCTATATTCTGCTAGCTGAGGAGCTGCTACAGGCCTAGTGACATGTTACCTGACAGTGATGTTCTGACTTGTGATAGGTCTTCAAATCTGGTTTTAGAGAATCTGGGAGAAGAATACTCAGTCACCGACTTTCTTCCAAGTTCTCGCAGATCTGTCCAAATTGATTACAACTTCCTGCTGAGCACTTATGGACATCCTTGGGAAAAAATGGTGTTGAGAGGAAGGTTGTCATTATTAGGGGATAACACTGCTACTGCAGACAATGAGAAAAATGTCCCAGAAGCGCAAGATTATAAAGGAGGGGCAATCTTGCATTGGAGAGACTTTGATGTCAGGTTCCTCCCATGTAGCCATTCCTCTGAGCCCCAGTCAGTGTGTGTTCACAGAGGGACAGTTGTGCTGCTAAGCAGCTTAAGCTGAAAAACTACTGCCGCCTATTTTTCATACTTGGTTGGATTTCCCTTACATCAGTTGAGGCTCCAGTAATACAGATCCAAAAGCTTTTTCAATCTTTACTTCACTTAACCGTTTGACTTCACGTCAGTTTTGCATGCAAATCATCGGCTCACAAAAAAAGAGAAAAATCAAAGTATATAAGAGGTGGGTTTTATTGAAGAAAATTTAATTGAGAAAACAGTTGTATATTCAATCCAAACAGGACAAGATAATTCACAGTCATGGGAATCATAGTCCTCAGTTGTGTCCACTTTCAACGCATCCTTATTCTCCTGCCTGGCCATTCATAGTCATTTGAGTCATCATCTTGCTGGGATCACCAACATTACCCACATTTTCCAACCATATTTTCGTTGCTGCCATCACGCAGCAAAGAAACACTCTGGCTTCCTTTTCTGCATTGTGCTTCTTGGCAACCCAAGAAATCGAGCCCAAAACTTGCAAGAAATTGCTTTGGAAATTCTGCAAGGCAATTGCTATTTGCAAGGAAGTGAATTAATTGTATGACCACCTAGAACAATAATTGCGATGTATGTCCATTGCAGGGAAAGAAAGGCTTAATATAACTAATGTTTCTGTGTTCTTCCTGTACGCCCCCCCACCCCCCCCCCCCCACTCTTCCCCCATCCTCCTCTCTCCTGTCAACCAGTCCTTTGCACATAGCTTTAGAAAGCATGACTGAGATGTGATTTTTCTTGTATGGTGATAAGGAGAGAAATGTTCAGTGCTGTGTTACTGGTGGTGGGTCTCTCGCTGTCTGTCGGGCAGTGTGTGTTGAAGAGGCTGCTATGGCAGAGAGTTTCTCTACAGTCAGGCCCCTGGGGTGTCGACAGTGGAGGAAAGGCAGACATGACAAAGTGGTTCTCCACACAAGAGAGAACTGTGGACACTGTGTGCTGCCAATGGAGGGGTTATTTATCCATCTATTTATTTTTCAAAATAATCGGTGTTTGATGACACATGAATATGTGTTCATTTCTAACTGTACAATCTTGAAGAGTTTGAACAATCTTGAAAAAAAAACTCAACCATAGTGCAAACATATTATCACAGTTGCCTCTCTTCCATAGCAAAAAACAATTGTGCACACCAGCAAGAGTCTCATACACAACATGATGCATGATGGCATGCACACACACACACACACACACACACACACACACACACACACACAGAGAATGTTACACACACACAGATGCACAATTTATAGTTCATGGGTAGGAGACAGGGAGCGGGGGGGGGGGGGGGGGGGGGGGGGAAATGGAGTGGTGTTTCGAACAACTAAACTGAAACCCAAATTGCAGAACAGACCAGTAGAACTTTTTTTTTCTGCCCCATCTCATTTCCTTGCCCCTCAGTATCATTACCTCTGCACGGTTCATTCCAGCTGTCCCACTCCCATACACAGTGACCCCTTGGTACATCCTGTCAGCCCCCCACAACTGGCAGTCCAAAGGGGGCAATCAGTATGAAGTCACCATGAGGCAACATGCCAGAGGAGACACTGCACTGCTTACAAGTCGGACCCTTTCCTCCTTCAAATGTCATGCATTGGAATGAGCAGAAAACTGCAGAAATTGTCTCTCAAATGTTTGCATCTATATATATTGTGTAAATCGATAGAACTGGATTATTTATTGCCATGAAAGCATGAGTGAAAATACAGTTTTCCATTAAACTTTCTACTCACTAACTCAGTCGGATGCAGTTGTCTGTGTGTGTGTGTGTGTGTGTGCGTGTGTACGTGTGTGTGTGTGTGTGTGTGTGTGTGTGTGTGTGTGTGTGTGTGTGTGTGTGTAAACTTTCGTCACAGCCGCCCAAACTCCATTTTTTCAGACACTACATCATTTTGATTTGTGATGAAATTTCATTCAAAAAAAAAAAAATGTGTGATCTAAGGATCACTTTTTCAACAGGCTGATGAAATACTCCCGAATCAAGCCTCAAGATGATCAATGAGTCATTGCCCCTTGAGTGCCAGCAGGTCTATGGAGCGGCAGGTCCTTAATCTGTAGGAACCCTTCACAGGCCAGTTCACGTGATGGAGAGTAATCATGCTTTTGGCTCCAAGCCAAACAGCCCCTTCATGTACTGGGTCCACAAGGTGGTGATGTTAGCTTGCCATGTGCTTTTTATTATCATCAGGGAGTGATTGAATGAAAAGTGTGGAAGCAAATCCACTTAGGATAATGACCTTTAACGGGCACCTGTGAGAGGCAGGAGGGTACTACTACTAGGTGAAAGGAATGATGGAGGTAGGGGCAGTGGGGAAGGAGAGTGAGGATGAGGAGTGGGTGAGATTTTGAGCCTGCAGAACACAATTTAATAATGAAAACACAGCAGCATGCGCACCACAGTGATGACTTCAAATGTCTAAAAAATTTTTTTTTAAAAAACTCTGCAGATATTGTATTCACTCTTTTGTGTGATCTCTTTCTTCAGTATTCTTCAGTCATTCAAAAAACTTTCAAGAAAACCAGTGCAGATTAAATACGACTTGATACAACAGTGACTAATCATCGCTGAACAAAGCAACTGATCATCGCAAATAATGGCCTCACAGCGATAATCATAATCTTTGACAAAAAAAAGCATCATCATTCACAACATAGAGAAAAAACCACCTCAGCAACAACATGGAGAAAATCACCACAGCATTAAAAAGCATTAATCTGCCATACTGGCCATATTTCTCACATGGCTGATGCTCTGCCACCACAGCAGCTGCTATACACAGAGCTGTGCCAAGGAAAGCGCTGAGCCAGGGGACAGAAGAAGCTGCTCACTAAGCTTCAGTCAGAGGACTCGATATCCATGTGCAGTACTACACTGGAAGTCCTTACACAGGATCGAGAATTGCTTTTCATGGGGCAGCAGCATTATATATTATTATAATGAATACTAGTATAGCGCCTATTCTTGGCTAGAGACCAAGCTCTAAGCGCTTTACAATCCACACTCGTTTACACAATGGGGCTGCCTACCTGGGTAGTGCCGACTGAAGAGCTGCCAGCTGGCGCTTCATTCAGTCGTTTCCCGTGTCATCCAGTCAATATTGTTCACTCAATTTCCCTGCCTTCCTTCATTCTTTCCATTTCTCACGCAGGGTGCATGCTATGTGTAACATGTCATCCATACCAATGGCCAAACTGGCCTTCTCTTCTGAAGGCTGGTGATGGGATTTTACGTGTATGCAAGATGTGCGTGCGTTCACACACAGAACCTCGGTTTATAGTCTCATTCGAAGGACTATGGGAAATGGAGTCAGAACCAATGTTAACTCCAAGGGAAAAATCCCCCTGTACTGAAATGGCCCAGTGGAGATTTGAACCCATAACCCTAGTATCACCAAGATGACGAGTCCGACGCTCTACCAACTGAGCTATTCCATCCCCAGTATCCGAAGCATCTTCTTTTCCTTACATTTCATTGTGATTAACTTCAAACTGAGGTGACTACAGGCGGAAATTGGAACAAACTTAAAAGCAAAATCTCTAATCTGCTTGACAAAAAGGGAAAAACAAATTACAAGACCAAACATGATGCGTTTCGACCTCTTTGGTCTTCAAGCAAGAGAAAGAACATTCAGAACAATGTAAATGAAGAGCAGGCGATCACTTATCTTCTCAAATTGGGCACAAAATGGATGTTGATTTCAACTGGATGTTGTTTATCTAGCCTGAAGCAAGCCAAAGAGGTCGAAACGCCTCATATTTTGTCTCGTGATTTGTTTGTCCCTTTTGTCCAGCAGAGCAGTACTTTTTCTTGTAGCTTTACTTCACTGTCATCTGCTGTTTTGCTGCCTTACTGGGCCATTCTCCTGGGGTTTTTTTGTTCTCGAAGCATGTTTACACTTATTTCTGGACACATATTTCTGACATGCCAGCTTTGATGTGCTAATCTGGCAACTAGGTAGTGTACACACTGTCTTGGATTGCATTCGTTACCTGCTCATACTGCAGCATTTACTTACATGTGTGTTTGTTTTTTTTCCAACTATATTTATGTTACATTTTAATGGGTTTTTAAAATTTCCTTGGAGTTTTCTTTAATCTAGGAACAACAAATCAAGTGGAGTGACTCTCTCCACATAGCCAGATCATAACTGCTCTCAGGATGTCAACAGCTCAACTATTGTGCTACGATTTGCTGTTATTCCTTTCTCTTTTCTGGAAATAATCTGCAGAGACTGAAATGGCCTTTTTTTCTGGAAAATGGTTGAATATTAGACCAGGGACTGCTAATTTATACATTTCATAAAAATGACCCCAGCGTGGAATTTTGGTCGGATGTCTGAATATATAGTTGGAAAATTCCCTTAACGAGATCTGACCTTTTCAAGATGACCTTTTTACCGTGTGAGTATGACAGCCTTGAAAAAGCCCTGTGTGGTAAGCTGGGCTGTGATATAATGTTTATAAACCTTGGACCCGAAAGTCTGGTTGATTTGTAAAGCAAGGGGCTGCTCAGTCAGCTGCCAGCACCTGTTGCCCCTGTCCTGTGTTTGTTTCTTGTGTCCCAACATCATGTGAAGGAGGCTGCCAGCACCTGTCCTGCGCTTGTTCTTGTGTCCCAACATCACGTGAAAGGAGGCCCGCCAGCACCTGTCCTGCGCTTGTTCTTGTGTCCCCAGCATCACGTGAAGGAGGCCGCCAGCACCTGTCCTGCGCTTGTTCTTGTGTCCCAACATCACGTGAAGGAGGCTGCCAGCACCTGTCCTGTGCTTGTTCTTGTGTCCCAACATCATGTGAAGGAGGCTGCCAGCACCTGTCCTGTGCTTGTTCTTGTGTCCCAACATCACGTGAAGGAGGCCACCAGCACCTGTCCTGCGCTTGTTCTTGTGTCCCAGCATCATGTGAAGGAGGCCGCCAGCACCTGTCCTGTGCTTGTTGTTGTGTCCCAACATCATGTGGAGGCCAAGCCAGTCCTGTCTTGTTCTTGTGTCCCAACATCATGTTGTCCTGTGCTTGTCCCAAACATCACATGAAGGAGGATGCCAGCACCTGTCCTGTGCTTGTTCTTGTGTCCCAACATCACGTGAAGGAGGATGCAATGCTCCCAATAGCCCTTACCTGTCATCGCTGGACACAGCACAATGGCTACCAACAATCAACTAATGTAGCAATCAATTTATTTAATATACAGCCCCTCCCTCCCCTCCTCACCCCCCCCCCCCCCACTCCACACTCCCCCCCCCCCACACCCCCCCTCACACCAACCCCACTCCACTCCTTGATCGCCGTTCCGTTCTTCCCTTGGCTTAATTCTCACCTTGTGCTCACCTTGTTCAGCCCCATTCCCCACCTCTATCCTCCATTCCTCATCCCCCCTACCCCTCCTACCCAAGAAAAAGTCAACAATGTAACACACACACAGCCATTTTTTCCCCCCGCTGACCTAACACTTTCAAGCTCAGAAGAAAAAGCATATAAAAAACAACAACAACAACAACAAAAGCAACAGTTCACATCAGCTGAGTCGAAAATCCAAGCTGCCCATGGCACACAGCAAGAATCCCTTGGCCGTCCTGCTTCTGTTCATTTGGCTACAATTTGGATTTGTGATCCTCGAAGCTGCCATGTCGCCCTGCTCCTTGGGCAAACTTTGTCGCTCCTGCACAGCACCACATGGCAATAAAGGGTGGCATGTCACATGTGACTGTTCTACATGTACAGCACAGACATCTCACTTAAAAACTTCCTCCCTTAAAAACAAAAAAGCAAAACAAAAACACAAAAAACCCACCTTTCTCTTTTTAATCTCTGAAGCATTTTTCTGCTTTTCAAGCAAAGAGTCAGGTGCTTCAGGACTTCTATAGATCATTACTGACAGCCTCCACTCTATATGAGCCTTTGTGTTAAGTCGCCTAAAATATTGCACGCCGTATGTCATGGTGCTACAGGGGCCAATGCTTTTCCTACAGGTCTAAAGCCTTGCTGTGCATGATGGGTCTCCAGAGACCCGTGGTTTCTTGAAGGAGTAAGGTTGCCATGTTACCAGCTGCCGTGGTGCAGTGGTTAGCATAGCGGACTCCCAGCTGGGAGGTCATGGGTCGATTCCCAACTGAGTCATGTGCGATTTTTCTGCCCCAACCAGCTTCTACCCAGAGTTGAGTTTGCTATGGGCTCAGTTGGGAAGACTGGGACCACACAGTCGAGTTTCATCCCTCTAATGGATGCGTCTCTGAGAGTGATGCTTTAAATTCCTGACCAACACTGCAGGTGTCTGTATCTCTCAGGCCTGGTTGACGCCGGGATATATTATGAAAGGAAGCGTCAAGTACATCCCTATCATGCAGTCTCAGACCAGAATGGATATCCGTAGCATCATCTTCATCATCCTCATTCTCACTGATCAGCATGAACAAGAAATGAAGGGAAAAAAAAAAGACTTGCCATGTTTTTTAAAAATTTTTTTTATAGTCCTTTGTCCACAGAAACAAAAAAGTACTGGTACGGATGCAGGGCCATGCTTCATTGACAAAATGTCACAAAATCATAAACTTTTGTGGAGGCAGCTGTAGAACCCACTTAGTTATCAAGTGAAAATCTTTACTGTGGATCATCTAATATCATCACGTACGGTGAAAGTTAACGTTGCATTACCAGTTTGTTTGTGCTACGTTTTTCAATCAACACACCTTATCCCTGTATGACACAGTCGTTGTACCTATGCACACACACAGACAGACAGACACACACACACACACACACACACACACCTACACACACACACACACACATACACACACACACACTCCTAGACCATATACATATACACAAAACATTCCTTTCATTCCCCCTCCCACCCTCCCACCCCAACAAAACCACAGGGAAAAAAAAAAAAAAAAAAAAAAAAGAAAACAGACCTGGAACTGCCTCATCCTGAATCACTTTCAGTCCCTCAGTCCATTCATACTGGAAAGCATCCTTCCAGGACCTGGCGTTGAAGGTGGAGTGGTAGCAGGAGGCGCGGTCCGTCAGCATACACCTCTGGGGGAAATGGGCGATGCCCTGAGCCAACTGGACTGCCTGACCCAGCGCTGTGAACACATCACCAAAGGTCATCACTGCCAACTGAACTGCTTGACGCAGTGCTATGAACACATCACCTAAGGTCAAATTTACCCAGTGCTGTGAACACACCAACAAAAATGTACCCAATGCTGTGAACACATCTCAAAACACCACCATGGCCATTTGAATTGCTCGACCTAGTGCTATGAACACATCACCAAAAATTCAGTCAGTGCTGTGAAACATCACCATGGCACACAAACACATGACCCAGTGCTGTGAACGCATGACCAAAAATTTACCCAGTGCTGTGAACACATCACCAAAAATTTACCCAGTTGACCCATCACCAAAAATGCTGTGAACACATCACCAAAAAAGCTACTCAGTACTGTGAATGCATCACCAAAAATTTACCCAGTGCTGTGAACACATCAACAAAAATTTACCCAGAGCTGTGAACACATCACCAAAATCACCACGGCCAACTGGCCAAAAATGAATCCAGTGCTATGAACACTATCACCAAACACCATCATTTAAAAAAGAAAATGGTTACTAAGTTTCATCATGGCAACAGGACTGAAGATCTGATGCAACCAAAAAAATTGACTGTAGAAGAAGGAGAAGAAGAAGCAGAAGAAAAAAAAGTTCAATTCTGTGGCCCTTCATGCTTTGTTCTCGTGGTGACCTCAGTTTCAATTTCTCTCCTCCATCCACATTCATGGTGAGTGGGTTTCAGAATTCAGATTGGGTCATCTAACCAATCATGGGTTTCAGAATTCAGATCTGATCAATCATGGTCTTCAGAATTCAGATTGCACTCTGACCAATCCCAATCCCAAGTTCTGGTACCAGGGAAAAGAATAATAGCTGAACATAGATAGGATTTCCGCTTCAACCTCTAGTTCATAAAGATAACATCCATGTATCATTTCTGGAGAAGTTTGTGTCTCTCCTTAGCCTCAAATACACAGTTGTTGAGTCACTTTCGCCCGTCCTTTCTCCACCCTTTTTTTTTTTTTTCCTTCCTTGTGCATCACATAAATTTTGCACACTGTTTTTCATTCTAGAAACCCACATTTTTCTTGAAGTACATTGTGGGTTTCCATGGACCTATGTTTTTGAAAGGACCTCTAAACTTTACCAAGGACTAAAGCGAGCCTCCGTGGACCCATTGCCATTGTCACTGAAGGACTAAAGCCTTGCCATACGTCATGAGCTCCATGAAGGACTAAAGCCTTGCCATACGTCATAAGTCTCCATGGACCCATTTTCAACTGACGGAGTAAAGTCTTGCCATGGGTATTTTGTTTGTTTGTTTGTTTACTCATTTCATTGTCAGCACACACACACACACACACACACACACACACACACACACACACAAAACTGATGCAGATGTGGATCATGTTTCATTGAAAAAGTCCTACAATTTTTGTGGACACAGCTTAGACTGACAGTTATGAGAAGAAAATGACTGTAGCTCATTTCATACCCACAACGTACGGCAAAGGTTAATAAAGCTACAACAACTGTTCACAAAACAGGGAAAACATGGTCTGTTCACAAACAACTCGCTCTGAACACTGGGTAAAAGGACCATGAAGGTTGCGCTGTCAAGTTCACTTTATGTCTTCTGTAAAACAGACAGAGAGAAATCGTGAAATTCACATCTCTTTCAGGTTGACAATTGTTGCTTTTGTCAGTCTCGACACCTTTTGACAAGCCTCACCAGCCGACCAGCCGTAGCTCACGGTGCTGTTCATGTTGGGTTTGTTGTTTGTTAGGAACTGTGCCCAAGTTCCGAGAGTGGATTCATGTCTGTTTATTAGTGATAAGAATATGTCGACGGAAAGCATGGATTGCTTGAGCAGGCTTTCAAGAAAAAAAAAAAAAGGATCTTATAGTCTCGTGCCTGAGCTTATCTGTTTATGTAAACCATGCAGCATGCAGAGAGGTGAACAGATAGCTCAGGGTGATTTGTTTGTTACCTATAGGATGGGTAGATGAAGCAGAGAAGAAAAACCGGTTGACAGCATCGTACAGTGATGTTTTCGCGAGGACACATGCCTCTTAGTTTTTAATGACATGGGAGGCTTCTTGTGCGATTGTAGATTAACCGTCATGACTGTTCTGCGTCAGAACCATCCAGGTAAACCATGGTCAGGAAAATGAAAAGAGAGAAAAAAATAATGAAGAAGAATTCTTCTTCAGACAAAGAGTAATATGACGATTAACATGTTTTCTTTTCTCTTTTTTCAGGAGCTATCCCCCCCCCCCCCCCCCTGCCCCCTCCCAGACAGAGTAGGGGCCTAGTCTATTCTTTAATTGAGAGGGGCACAGGCACAGTTGGTGGTTTCTTTTATAAGTTAACAAAAGGCCATAGTGACTGGAAACTGGGAAAGAAATTGTTTTGAGATCTGCGAGGATCAGGAAATTTGGTTTGTACGAAATGAATATTTTGGTGTGGCACTACTGGGGCGCAAACTTTGAAAGACCACAGGTTCTTTGGGGGACAGTCCATGAGGACTTGTTGTTGTGTTTAATTCTGAAGCATGTGATTTTGTGAAAACAAAGTGAACAGATTTTTCATGTACATAATGTGATAAGTTTAGTTGTTTTGTCCAACTGGTGGGTTGTCGACATTGCATCAGCAAAAGTGTCTGACATTGTTGTTAGTGTTTCTGACGTTGTTTTTTTTCCCCATAGCCAATATCAGTATTCTGACTTCCACCAGATGGCAGTGTTGGTACTTGCCTGTTCCAGTGGCAACCACCCGGTTGGCTAATCCCATCTCCAGGGCCTCCTTGGCCGACACAGGGCGGCCCGTCAGCACCAAATCCAAGGCCCTGGACAGACCGATCAGAGCTGGCAGCCGCACGGTGCCCCCCGTCAATCAGGGGAACCCCTGCAACACCACACACCTGCCCTCAGACCTCAAATGACTGGTCTTTGCCTTAAGCTTTGTGAATGTGTAACACAAATCAAAACTGTTTGATGTGCAAGTTGTGGGGTGGAGCTTGGGACTGCGTTTGGTTGTGTTAAGCTCCTATTCAGTTTCATTATATGCAGCCCAACCAGCAAAGGCTTCTTCTAGGCTGTTGACATGTTGGGGGAGGGGGGTGGGGGGGGGGGGGGAGGGAAGGTCTCTTCCTAAAAAAGAAGAAAAAGCAATGACAAAAGATATTTACCCATATACAGCAATTAACATCATGGTAAGTAAACTATGAATGTCCTGGAGGCTGTGCTGAGAGCACCAGCAGTTCTGCTTAATTTTTCACTCCCAGTTTAAATGCAAAATCAGTTTAAAAGAAAAAAAGAATGAATGAAAATAAAACAACCCATACAGGCACAGAGGCACTGCAGAAGGGACAGTGACTGTATCCAGGAACTGAAATTTCTTCAAAAGTGGGTGGGGGAAAAAATGAGAGGGCAGGGTCACAGTCCAGGCATCAGCACACATTGGTTTAGTTCCATGAAGGTTGAACTGGAACTGTATGTTGCAATAAGCATATCTTTTTACTGCTTTTTTGGGGTATATTTTCTATGCTCTTTTACAAAAAAAAAGTAGTAAATGGGAAGAAACTCTTCCAGTCTATACCCACTGATACTTTGCCTGATGTAAAAACAATGTTGCTTTCACCCATGAACTGACTTAAAGAACAGTTCCAGGATCTGTTAGACCGTGGTGTGGGGTCTGTGCTCTCCTGAGTTCCCCTCTAGTTGTTACAGTCATCATTGTCATCATGTCGGGGACCGGAATAGCTCAGTTGGTAGAGCGCCGGACTCGTAATCTTGGGGTTGCGGGTTCGCATCTCCGCCGGGCCGTTCGGTTCAGGGGGATTTTTCCCTTGGAGTTAACATTGGTTCTGACTCCATTCCCCATACAGTCCTTCGAATGAGACTAGACACCGAGGTTCCGCGTGTGAACGTATGCACAACATCTTGCACACACATAAAATCCCATCGCCAACTTTCGGAAGAGAAGGCCAGTTTGGCCGTTGGTATGGATGACATGTTACACATAGCATGCACCTTCCCCGAAACTGGAGTATGGCTGCCTTAATGGCGGGATAAAAGATGGTCATACACACAAAAAAGTGTCATAATAATCAACATGATGATTGTGGACACTAAATGGAAAGAAGAGAGAAGATATCTATCATCAATTTACTGTTATTGTCACCTAAAAGAGACAAAAATAGAAAAAAAAAAAAAAAGAAAAATAAAAAAAGAACATGTACCCCAACGGCGACAGAAGATGCCCATGATGGCGTTTTTCCTCCACAACCCTTAGGTCACACATCAAAGCAAGTTCAAGGCCACCTGCCACAGCGTAGCCATCTATTGCAGCGATGACTGGTTTGCTGAACATCTTCCTTGACGGTCCCTGGGAAAAATAACACACACACCTGTTTTCACTGCTGACATGTGAAAGTTTCAGACTGTTTTTGTGGAATCAAATGCATCTTGTTCTCCTGCAAATAAAAAGTTTAAAATGCTGCTCTGTTGATTGGAAACAATGATGCCGATAGATAAACGGAGGTAGGCACAAGTCATGGTGGACAAATCTCTTGTTCAAGTATTTCCTTTTTGTCCTCTCTTTTTTTCACACTCCACAGATGTGACCACCCATGTAAGACAAGCATAAGAGCTCTGCAAGAGAGTTGAACCTGCTCAAGCTTCTAGGTGAGACATCTGCATAGCAACTTTGGTGATGATTTCATCACAGTGAAGGTCAAGGTCACGCGCTCATCAGCTCACCTTTTCTGGGTATAATTCTTCTTCTTTCTTTTTTTCTTTTTTTTGCATTCATCCAACACACTGGCAGCAAAGGTTAAGAATTTGTTCTTGCTTTCACGTTCTGTGTTAACGTGATCGACTCGTAACTTAGAACTACTCACTGAAGTACCATGAAGTATCAGATCACCTCAACATGCTCTGAATGAACAAGGAGCGAAACAGCAAGTGATGAAAGAGTTCCAAGTCACATGAGTGGTTGATCTGCATACTGCTCTCTTTCAAACTCCCTTAGTGAAGTCTAGGGTGGCTAGGCAAGCAAATGAGCGAGTGCAAAAGAAAAACAAAAATCAAAGCACTGGGATAAGAAACTGGTCTAGAGTGACAAGGGCTATTGACCGACTGACCGACCAACCGACCCGACCGACCGACCGACCGACCGACCGACAGACAGACAGACAGACAGATGGACAGACAGACAGACAGACAGGTAGGTAGGTGTGTGGTGCGTAGATAGGTAGGCAGGTAAATATACAAATACAAAACATTTTTTTTTTTTTTAAGATTTAGGTCAAGACCCCTGTATCAAAAGGGGATAGTCAGGCAGGCAGGTATGCAGCAGAGAGACAGACAGAGAGTTACATGAATAGGCAGACAGATGATCAGATAGATACACTGACAGATAGATAGATAGATAGATAGACAGACAGATAGATAGATAAATGGGCAGAGAGATCAGTTATTAACAGACAGAGAGATCAGTTATCACATGGATATATAGTTAATTGGTAGTGGGGAAAGCAAAAACAAAAGCGCATAGATAAAGAATGTATATACACTATTACTCATAAATTGTGTATTTTTAAAAAGCCAAATGAACAATGATACAGACACATCTACAGGTACTGTATATTCAGAAACACTGACATTTTAAGCCACCACAGAGCAATCTGCCAGAGAAAGTCTTTGCAATTAAGACTACCTCTTTGAAAACTTTGTTTTCTGCACCTAATTCCTCTGTACTCTTTCAGTTTGCCTTCACCTAAGACAAGTTTCAATAGCTGCAAGAAATGGCATGTGACCAGCATTTGCTTGCAGAGAAAGAAGCAACAGATGAAATGAACACAAAGAGATGGGCGCACGACAAATTCAGCTGATTTCATGCACAAATATGGAGAAGTTACTATTTTGCATGCCTCAGTCAGAGTTATAACAACTGTCGGCCATTTTCTTTGACATGTAAGAAAGCTCAAAAGTATGCTGGACTCTCAGACATATTATGACTGTCGACCATTTTCTTTCACATGCAAGAGAGCTCCAAAGTATGTCAGATTCTCAGACATATTATGACTATCGGCCGTTTTCTTTCACATGCAAGAGAGCTCAACAGTATGCTAGACTCTCTCGCCACTTATTCTTACCCATTTTATCCTGCTTGCTTTGAGACTGTGCTATGAAGCTCCATTGCTTGCCAAAGTCATGATCCTTTCTAGCTGACACACCAGTTGTTTTCTCTTCATATGATTCCCTATTTTTTTTTTCAGCTGATTTCTTTTTTTTTTTTTTTTTTTTTTTTTGGCTGCTGAATATTTTCGGAACGCCATTCCCCGCTCCCTGTTTTTTTCTTTTTCTTTCTATTTTTCCAACAGATAATATAAAATCTACATGAAAACTTGTTGAAAATATTTTTGAAAGCAGCAGATACTATATTTTATGATGTAAAACATGTGCACTACCTTTCCCACCTTGTATTACACTTTTCACTCTTTCAGACACAGTCTTTTTTTTTTCCCCTTTTTTTAAAAAACATTTTCAGGGAGTTGGCATGCCTGATCCTGCCTCTGTCCACTATGAAAATCATGTCCAGTCTACTTCTTCTCTGCAAAACTCCCTCCCATGAAAGGCTCAGGGTTTTTTTTTTTTTTTTCTCCAGAAGGATTGTCTTTCTGGAGAGGTTGCACTGTGTCCACTCCACCAACCATGCCAGCGTTGTCAGAGTGTTCAGGATCTCCATAGCTCTGTGGGTCCAGCTGTCTCCCAGACAGGGCCTTCAGGTCAAAGCCAGCACTGAAGCATCCACCTACATATCACACACACACACACACACACACACACACACACACACACACACACACACTCACGCATGCACACACACACACACAACAGACAAGTTCATCACCCACCTACAACTCACATACACACACACACACACACACACACACACACACACACACACACACACACACACACACACACACACGCGCGCGCGCGCACATGCACACACGCACATGCGCACGCACGCATGCATGCACACACACAATGTGTGCACACACACACACACACACACACACACACACACACAAACACACACACAAACACACACACACACACACACACACACACACACACACACACACACACACACACACACACACAGAGGCAGACAACGGCTAATATAACATATGTAAATCATTATAATTATCATGGTTTCATACCGCATGCGCCGAAACATGTATACAAAAAGTATGAAAGAACTTCAATACATACAAAAACAAATAAACAACAAGAGAATAAAAAAAAAAAAAAAATCGGGGTGGGGTGAGTTGGGGGGATGAAAGCATGGTGATTTTACATCTAGGGCACTTTCTAGCTACATATTCATCTTTTCAATCAAAGGTAGGCTTAGATCACAGGAAAAACAATATTGCTGGGGTGGTTTGTTTCGGATTTTCATTTGTTTGCTTGTTTGTTTTTGGTGGGTAGGGGGGAGGGCTGTGCTGTCTTATCATCCACACCGTGTCAGAAACCACACCCTGTTGGTCCTGTCAAGGCTTCAGGCCCAGTACTCCACTGGGAGCAATTCATGCAGGGTCATCATGTCATCATCATCATCATGTCAAAACCCACAAAAGGAGACACTGTGCTACTGCTGTGTCACTTCCCTGTTCACCGTTATGGTCCAGTATATAAAGCACACCACTTAGTAAAACACCCTGTGGATGGAAATAATTGCCAAGTCACTGAGCCGTTGCATGGGTGAGATGGTACCAAGAGATACCATCCTGTCTATCTATCAACCGTTCCGGTAGATGTGTTCATACTGGCAACTTTGAAAAAACTCACTACAGGCGCAATTATGGAAAGGAAATCTGAGCTGAGATGTTAACGAGAGCAGGGCATAAAGGGAGATGTGAAGATGTCACACTCAATCATTTACCGACTATCTAACCTTTGCCATGCAGCACAGCCACTGAGGCGTCTTCCGTTTCCTCAAACGTTTTGAAAGCTTTGATAAGCTCCCTTGCTGTGGCTGGGTTGACACAGTTCCGCACTTCTGGTCGGTTGATGCCAATGGTCATCACTTTACCAAGCTGTTCTACCACCACGAGATCTGCACACACAGAGTTTCTTCCCTGTCAGCACTGTTCAAACATGTTTCACTTTGAAGGCTGAATTTGGGAGGTCTGGTTCACAGAAAAGACGTGAAGGAGTAAGACAGAGAAAGAACAGATAGAAAGCGAGAACACGTGCCATCAGATGAATTCTAACCTCTCTTCTTACAGTTACAAGCACATTTAGAGAATTCAGTGTGACTCACATGGCTCTACATATATATCAATATGTATAAATAAAGTACAGGAATCAAGGTATCTTATTTGTATTCTAAGAAACCACGGCTTTGTCACCAATATTCATGGCAGTATTGTTCGACTACAAGTGGTGGAGGACAACAGCGCATTTCTTATGAAGAAATGCTATTTTCAAGAGTTTCGTAAGTGGCATGTTTGTTTATATTATTTCCCGAAAGTCTTCCCCATTTATTTTGGTAGTGATTTGTTTTATGCCATGTCGTGTCATCAGCACACACTGTGACAGTGAAGGGCACTGGTTGGCTGGTCATTCCTCTGCAATGAAACAGGCACGTCCCAGTACCAAGCACTGTGGGCCACCAGATTCTACCAAAGTGAAATATGATCTTGCACCATGACAACACAAACTGCATCCCACTGTTAAGCACGTTATCTATCCATTCACTAATCTTGCATCAGATGCTGTTCTAGAGTTTCGTATCATTTTAATCACTGTGTGCCATATCCTTTGGCAGCTTGACAAAAAGCAAAGGCAGAGGACAGAATCTAAGTCAGTTTAGGAGCTCTCATGCAGTTCTAACCAGTCATTGGCTGTAGTAAATAAACAAACAAATAAAATTCTGTTTTTAGGAGAAAAAAACAAACGTTTTTAAAAATTGTGTAAAATCATTCAAAAAGTAACTAAGGTTAGAAGCAATAACAGAGAGAGAGAGAGAGAGAGAGAGAGAGAGAGAAGAAGAAGAAGAAGAGGAAGAAGAAAGAGAGAGACAAGACAAGACAAAATTCTTTTCAGAGTGAGAGAGTGAGTGGGGGGGGGGGGGGGGGGGGTGGAAAGAGAGGAGGGCGCGCGGGGTATGAAGAGGTGTCCGAAAGGGGTTTAAGGTGGATGAGAGTGGGGAAGAGGGGAAACATAAGTATGTGGGGTTTGGAGGAGGGGCAGCCACATTCAATTTTAGGCAGGTCAAAATACTGTGACTGACTGTTCCAACTCTTAATCCAAACACAGTCCATCCATATGTCAACTGAGAAGAACGGTATATTGTGTCCAAGTCAGGTGTCTAGGAAAGTGAGACTTCTTTAATCTTCAATTTGGAAAGTCACCGTCATTTTTCACTATCTAGTATCATTGACCTGTAGACTGTGGCTGAACGAATCTCCTGCAACTGATTCTACAAGTTGTTCAGGATCAGGATCAGGATTTGGGGAGTTGTATTTAAAAAAAAACAACTAAGCCTATGCAGGCTTTTTACGCTCCTTCTATTTTGGTGTCTGTTGTTCCGGTCACTGACCTAGCTCAGTCTTCTTTAACCATCAAAGTCTACTTTATTTCAATTATTGATTCATGCTTATCTATGTGGTTTTGAATGTATTTGTACTAGGGGCATGTTTGATGTTAGTTGCTAATTTATTCCAATAATTGATTACTCTGTTAGTAAATGTAAAGTTTGTTAGTGTTATCTTCATTTTAAATTATGAGTAAAACCTTTTTCTTTGACAAGCAGCTAGATGTTGACAGCCGTAGCTTCTGCCGTTGTAATCCTACTGTCAAGTTCTGGAGTGGCAGACGAATTCGGTGAAGAGCCGCCATTTTGACGATCACGTGATAATGTAAATCATGTGATAGGCTATCAGACAAAATTTAAAGGGTGAATCTTTGAAAAAAAAAAATTCAATCATATGTTAACACAAATGTGATATTTTGATGCTTTGTAACATATGACCTCAGCCACTAAAGAAAAACACGACCAAAAACTTTAAGAAAAAAAAAAATCTAATCCTATCGCGAGAATTCGCGAAGCAGTCAGTATCATTAGTGTGTCAAAATGGCGTCTAGTACGAGTACGGCACTTACGGTAGGCGGCGATCGAACTACAGGCCAGTCTGTCCGAACACAAAATGGTAAGAGAAGGTCTCAAAGTTGATGTGGTAATTTGTTTACGTCACTTTTATTTGAAACTGCGGAAGTATATTGCTTACTGATATCGTTTTCAAGACCGGTTTCTAACATGCCGAGGCATGCGTTTCACGTGGTCTGTTCCTGCGAATTCTGGAACTTTCTGGTCTTGTCATTCGTTAACTTTTTTCTTTTTTGAATGAAAGCATAATGTATAACATGGAATATCACATGGAAAGTTGGTTCTGTGTTCCTGAGTTGATAGCATTTAATACCAGAATCATGTGATTGAACCACTCATCACTATGACAGGATTCCGTGTTTTATGATATAAAACTATTTAAGTGAAATGAATATCAGAAACTGGTAAGTTAGTATCTTCAAATATTTTTAAAGGTTTCAATGAGATATCCTTTGATATGCCGGTGTTTTTTTGTTTTTGTTTCCTTTTATTTAATGAGTTTAATTCTACAAGGCAGCAGTCTTAAATTTATCTGTCTTGATAGTTCATACTTTACATTTTTTGACATGATTTTGGTTGCTAATGCTGTTCTCTGTACTTGCTCAGTGGAATGTGAATGGATCGTATTCCTCTAGATGGGGTGAAACAATGACTTAAATGCAATGATAAGTATGTCAACAGACTTCAAAGGAGAAGGTTTATGATTTTTTAAGCAATTGAACATGACTAACAAGAGACGGATGCACCAGCATGTACACGCTGCTGAAACAGAGACGTATGCGCTGGCTCGGCCATGTCATGCGCATGGATGACGGACGGATCTCTAAAGACCTCCTATATGGAGAACTTGTGCAGGGAAAACGTCCAACAGGCAGACCAAAGCTGCGATTCAACTTACATGTGCAAGAGGGGCCTAAAAGCCTTGTAGTTGAACATTGACCAGAACAACTGGGAAGCAACAGCCCTCGAATGGTCAACCTGGAGACAGACTGCAGAAAGGTCTCGCCAAGTTCAAAGAGACACTGGCTCAGCAGCACGGGGAAAAGAGAATGAGAAAAGGGCTGCAGCCCAGGCAGACAGACCAGTGTCAGACTTCACCTGTGCCCTCTGCCACAGCAACTGTCATTCCCGCATCGGACTGGCCAGCCACACACCCGTCGCTGTACCAGAATAGACACCTAGAGCGCAACTCCATAGTCTTCGAGACTGAAGGATGCTACTATTCTTGAACATGACTAGTACAAGTATCTTGAAAGAGTGTGATGCTAGTTCAGTAGTTGCTACTCATGTTCTTCCATCAAGTCGACAAGAAACATGAGCAATAACTAGCATCACATTCCTTCCTTCACGTTAAGTTTAACTGATCATATTTAATCACTTAAAATTGTCCTCAAGGCTGAGGTCACGAATGTGACAGGAGGTCGAGCTACTAAGACTGTCACATCGTTAATGACTTAAAATTAATTCAGAAAATTTAAATCAGTGATTTCAGCTCAGTTTCCTGTAAATTTTGCAGACAGTCTAAAAAAAAAATGTCGAAAAACTTAAAGAAAATGATGTACACCGAGCTGCTTGGTTTCGTTGAAGCTGCTGACACAAAAGCACACTTGCTGACTTGAGGCATGCTGACCTGAAAGCACACAATGCAGTACAGTAACCTGAGCCAACAGGCGTAAGGGACAATCCCGATACTATGTCTTGCTGCCGTATGTGAATGGGATTCATGAATAATTCATAGGATACACTTTCAGGACTTGCTCCCAGTGCACTAATGACACAGTAATTAAGTGCCATGAGCATGCCAGCAGTGGTACAAACATGAGAGTAATACATCACTATCATTTCTTTTCAGCTGACTCTTAATTTTTCTTTTCTGATGATTGAAAAAAAAAAACTTTTAGAAAGAAAACAGCAGGTAGCAGAAAAAGGACTTGTCAGATTATTAGAGACTGAGAGAGCCATGAAAACTGAAGAAGGTAAATTTTAGCGGGGGAAGTGGCTTATGATTTTTGCTTTTCACCAGTGAAAGTCGTGATTGAAAGACCTACATGCAAAAACGAACACCCTGCAGTATGGAGGGTCAGTTACACATGTGTTGACCATCACCAAAAGGAAACAAACAAATTTCAGCTGCCAGTGGACCCAGTTCCATGTTACCATGATAACCACAGCTTTTATTTTTTTTTTTTTTGCCTTTGAATCTGCTACCATGATCAAGAAAGGACAAAGCAGGTGAAACTAGAAGGCATAACTGAGTCAGAGTGAGAATAGGTAAGATTTGAGAGCAGTGATAATCATTATGCACTAATGTGCATCTCCAAATTTCCATCAGACGCACTGGAATTCAAGAGGGTGCTTCATTAAGTGTACCAAAATTGACCGTGACCCAATTACTTTCTGCAGTACACATTACAACTTTGAACTGCATGTCACATAAAAGCACTCTCGTCTGATCCACCACAATTGAAGCTGATAAAAAACATAACTTTCTCGGCCTTTTTAGAACATTTTGAATCAGTCAACAACTTCTGCTTGTGAATATTTCTCTGCTGAAATTCAACAAGAGTCTTCAAAAAAGACTATTCGGTCTCTGTTTGGAGATCGGATTACAAATTACATGATTTGGCCAGATGTGAAAAGCATGGCAAACTCGGTGGAATTCACAGTTTTCCAGAATCTAAATTGACAGCTCAGCTAGAGCTAGGGCCTGCATGTGATGATCAGTGAATGGAACAAAAGTTGACAGATCTGTATAACATGGCCAGCTGGTACAATTAAAATGGGTGCATTATATATGTACGTAGACTTTTTAGACTTCCTGAAAGTATGTTTTATGCATGAATATTTATTTCTCCCCATCAGGATACTACTCTGGCCTAGAGGGAGTAAAAAAGGTGAACAGCTTAAAGCCAAATTGCCCTATTTCCCCATGATCCCAAAGCCAAAAATGCCCCTATTGTCCCCATGATCTCAAAGCCAAAAGTGCCCGTATTGTCCCCATGATCCCAGGGGTCTAATTCTAATTCATGGGGAAAGAAGTAACAAAAATGTCCAGACCAAACAGAGCAGTTGAATGAGACAACCCCAATGAAATCAGAATTCACAGCGGGCAACTTCAGAAAAGTCTGTGACTAAACTGCAGACCAAAGGGGTAACTTTAGTCCACTGATTTTGCTGGACTGCACCATGTGCGCTCAAACTTCTGTGAAAGAAAATGACTGATACTAGTAATAGCTGACTTGCTACTGATGTGGCAGGGAATGTTTATGTACAGGATGGGTGTTTTCTTTTAGCTTTTCTCCTTTCTTTTCCACCAAACCTCCCTTCCTCCTTTTCTTTCTCTCTTTCTCTTACCTTCTCTTTCCTTTTTTCTATTTTTGTTGTTGTGTGTTGTATCCTTTCTAAGTTTCTTCCTTCTTTCCTTCCATCTTTCTTTTTTGATTTTTTCTTTCTTCTTTTCCCCCCCCCCCCCCCCCCCCCCCCCCCCCCCCCACACCCCCTGTATTTTAAAGTAACAGTTTGCTGAGCCCCTCCTTTAAATGTGCCAGAGATCGGCCCTGCTGCAGCACTATCTAGAGAATCATTAATATGTTCCCCACCCCCCCCCCCCCCCCCCCCCCCCCCACCCCCAACCTGTATAAAGACTTCCCACCCCCCCCCCCCCCTGGATACCCTTACTTCTTATTTCCTTTCATTTTTTCCCTTACCTTTGTTGTTGTTTTCCTTTCAGAGGTTTTCATTGTGGCTTGGTCCTGTGCTTTTGTTTTGTCATGTTCCTTGGGCGGTAACTAACCTCCCTCTTTCTTCTTTTCTTCCTTATGTCCAGGGTCCTATTTGTTTTTTTACTCCCTTTTTCTCTTTTTTTTCTTTCCTTCCCTCCATCTTTTCTTCTGTTTTTTTTCCTTCTGTCTTTTTGCCTTCATCTTTCTTTCGTTCATTGTCCCTTTCTTCAAGCCTTTCTTTCATTCTTTCTTTCTTCCATATTTTCTTCCTTGCATGCTTGGTTCCTTTTTTTTTCTCTCTTTTTTCTTTCCTTTGTACATACCTTCCTTCATTAATCCCCTATTTGAAAAAAAAAAATTGTTTTCTTTCTTCCTTTCTTTTCCTTCCTATCTTTTTCTTCCTTCATGTTTTTTTTTTTTTTTTTTTTTTACTTTCTCTTGCTGTGTGTCTCTGCCTGCCTCTCTCTCTCTCTCTCTCTCTCTCTCTCTCTCTCTCTCTCTCTCTCTCTCTCTCTCTCTCTCTCTCTCTCTTCCATTTTTAACCTTTTCCTTCTTTTTCATATGTTCCTTCAATTACTCTCCCATTCTAGCTTTCTTCTTTCCTTCCTCTTCCTTTCCTCTTCCCCTCTATTTCTTTCTTTTTCCTCAACTCTTCTTTCTTTTTTTTGTCTTCTCTCCTTGTCTCCTCTCTTTTTTTTTTTTTTTTTTCATTTCGTTTCAAATTTCCATTGTGTCTTTTTTTTTTTTTTTTTTTTTTTTAATTTCTTAATCCGTTTGTTTCTTCTTTTCATCTTTAAACCCATCCTTCTTTCCATGGTTTGTTTCTTTTACTACTAGTTTTAGATTTTAATTATTTCTTCTTATTCCTTCCTTTGTTTCTTCCCTTCTTTCTTTTTCCCTTTCTTCATTTTTTTTTCTTCTGTCCTGTCCTTTTTTTTTTTTTTTTTGTCTTTTTTTTCCCTTTAAAAAAAAAAAAAACTACTGTTGCAGGAGTTGGTAGTTTTATTTCAGTGTCATCTTCTAGTCAAAATAAGCCTCGCTTCACTGCGGTATCTTTCATAGTGAAAGTTGGCTTCTTGGCGCCTTTTGACATCATGATTTATGAAATCAAGATAGCAGCAGACTGCATGCACACTGAAAAGCTTTATAGGAAAACCCAGTGAAGTCAAGGACTGCTGATGAGAAATACAGACATTCGTCGTCAGACCTTTACCCCAGGCTTATGAATACCAACTTTGCTGTGGCAAAAGTCTTGACGTTCAAATTCCTAACATTCAAAGACTGGATGTTTTGCAGTGCACTTGAAGTACAGAAGTCAGCCCCAAAGAATTACTTGCCAGGCTCCCGAATTTGAATTGCAGGGTTGGCATCTGTTTTTCATGAGTGAAGCAAACAGTTGCCTTTGTCTCGAGACAGTTGAGTTTGATGGTCTTTCTTTGCTACCAGTTTGAAGGAAGGAAAGTATGGACTAATAATTTGGTCAATTTGTCTCCCATGTCTTGATTGTGGTGGTGCCTACTGACTGGTTGTTGTAAACGTTTGATCATGAATTGTAATACAAACTCAAGCCCTGAGAGGATATGGCTTGATAAAGTGGAGCTGAAATAATTCATGGTCTTAAATTGAAGTAAATACTCTTTTACAGTTGTCAGCATCATTTACTTTTCTGGTCTTTTGTCCATAAATTGTCTGTTTGGACATACAATTCTACAGCAAATGTTATAGTACAGGATTTTTGCATGTGTTGATCTTTTCAGTCTGTATTAATAAATATTAGTTATGACTGGCTTCCAATGTGTTAGCTGTTACCAATAGCAAGTATGGAATTCAGTAATTTTTTTTTTTTTTTTTGCAAAAGGAGTGATTTGGTTATGGTATATGTGCAGTTCTGGCAGCATGTTCCATTGCCAATATTGTGAAGAGCAGTCTTGGGCCAGTGGGCCTGGACAAAAATGTTGGTGGATGACATAGGGGTAAGTGATAGTTTGGCATTTTTATGAGCACTGATTTTTTTCTTTGTTGAATTATATATAATCAGCGAGTGCAAAAACTAAGGGGAGGGCCTACTGCTCTCAGCATAGTGTAATTATTAGCCTTAAGCTGACGGTAACTCTGCTACCATGTACTAATCGTTTAATATACTTTTATGTTCTTTGTTTGGGAAGCGACTTTACAGTGATCTGACTTGTTTTGTGTGATGTGACTTTTTTTGAGAGGTGGATGGCCCTGAAAAGGCTCCGAGGGGTTAGCTGGGGTGAAAGGATTAAAACCTGAAGCGTGTATTTATAACTACACCACTGCATGTAAGGCAAATAGAAATAGACTGGTCAGCCTTGGTCAGCCTATACAGGTGTAGTTTGGAGAGATTAAAACATACTTACTAGTCTGTCGGGAGATATTTAAGGGCATTGACTAATTACTAGTTGTGTATGTAGTGGAGTGGTGCTGTCTCCTTTGAAGACAGATGTTGGCTGACCCTGTAACTGTCCATTTTTCTTCAAGTTTCCTTGTCTTTATTCCTTCTAGAATCTCCTATTTAAAAAAAAAAAGTACATGTTTTTTACCTGCCATGAAAAATGAAAGATTAACAGCTGCAGAAGTTTATAGACATACTGGAAAATTGTTTTGGAAATTTCATTTGGATCAAATGCCTTATGATGAGTTGATATTTTGTAGTAATGTTTGGGAACATATTTACAAGACATATCTGATCTCAAGAACACTGTAGGAAATGTAGATTGCAGATAAATGTAAGGGGGCGATGGGTGTAAATGGAAAATGGGATTCGTCCATCAGTTGTTTTTTTGCCTTTTTCGAACTTTGGTCCCTGAGCAGATTCGTTCAACACCCCCCTTTCTCCCACTGTTGCTTTGGTGCTTATGATGGAAAAAAGCATGATATTAATTTGTGTCTTTTCTCAGTGTGTCAATTTTCTTCTTGTTCTTTTGTTTTTTGTTTTTATGTCAAAGACACAACATAAACTGCTTAAGAATGAAGGACAACAGAGGCAGAAATATTCAGATCTTGTTACTCAACACCACTACCAATGTGACTCGTCAGCAGTGCAGTGTCTCCTTGTGTATTGATGATGACCTGATCATTGATGTTAATGGGATGCTGGGACTGTGGGAGGATGATCTCGTGTGTGCCTGTGCAGAACATGTTTCGCAGGAGTAATGCCACCGAAAGCACAGCAGGTGAGACAGCAAAACAAAAACTAATTGTTGTTGCAGGTGGTCGCTCCAGAAGGTGAAAACTCTCGTGTACTTTTAAAATGTTGACAGCTAGTACTGAATTAAGATCTGATGTGGAGTATGTGTGTGTGTGTGTCAGGATGTGACGATCACCAATGATGGCGCCACCATTCTGAAGCTGTTGGAGGTGGAACATCCAGCAGCCAAGGTTCTGGTGGAACTGGCAGACCTCCAGGACCAAGAAGTGGGCGACGGCACCACCAGTGGTCAGTGTGTGTGTGTGCGTGCATGCATGTGTGCGGTGGGCGGGCGTGCATGTGTGTGTTGGTTTTTTAATATAAATCTCATTATATGACAGCAGGGCACCCGCTGGCTACTGCTTTTGTTAGTCATCTTGTTCAGAGGATGATCATTGAGCATCTCAGTTGTTTTCTTTACATTCCAGCCATGTTACCAACATTGCCATTGTTTCCTTCGTAAAAAGGATGCATTGTACTTAGACCCTGTCAAGAAATGAAAGGCATCACTGTAGATTTTCCTCTGGATAAATCGTGTATATGATCTGCAGGCTTGTATAAGTAAATGTTGATTTGCTGTTGTTAAAACACACTGTAGAATTTTAAGAACAGCTGTGTTTCAGTTTTTAGCAGCGACTGCCATATCTCTATTTTAAAGGGTCAGGTGATGTCTGAAACATTGTTATTGAGTTTTGGGGGTGTAAATCCAGTGACCTCTTTGATTTTCTTAGATCAACAAGTTGAATTTTGTAGTTGTAGTAGACATGAGCCATATTGAATGTTGGACTTGCATAACACCATTTTAATGATACTGTATGCTACAGATTCTTTCTTGTTCCACTTAAATTAAAGATGTTTGTGTTTTCTATGCATGTGACACAGAGAGGATGCGTTAAAAACATGCCTTTTGTCTGGTACGTCTGTCTATTTGAGAACATGCTTTTTGTCTGGTATGTTTGTCTATTTGAGAACATGCTTTTTGTCTCTGGCATGTCTGTCTGTTTATGTGTGTGTGTGTGTGTGTGTGTGTGTTGTGTGTGTGTGTGTGTGTGTGTGTGTGTGTGTGTGATGATTGAGTGAGTGTGTATGTGTTAAAAATAATATCATGGATGCCCTTTGAAATAATGAAAATGAAAGAAACTGAACATAAGAAGCAAAAGACAGTATACTGTCACATTCAGATGATAAAGTGACTGTG
>JADBJO010005342.1:0-27500 GCA_016801955.1 Conus betulinus | reverse complement strand
TTGCCTTGATGTTTAACTTTAACCTCCCAAGATTTCTTTGATTTTCAAGAGTTCTCTTACCATACAAGAGAGGCCATGTGATATACTACTTTGAAGAACTTTCTTTAGAAAGCAAAAATAGGGCTAGAAGGTTGATGAACAATTGTCCTCTTCTCCTCACATCCCCTATTACCATCCTCCCACTCCACACCCCTCACCCGTACAACTTTCAAGATAATACACTTGGAAGATGTGTTTCTCTGTACAGTGCACTGAAGAATCATGTGTTTTTGTAATCAGAAAGTGATATATTGGAAAGTGGGGCATTGTCATGTTGGCTGTTTTCCAGATTCGTACGCGCACTATCTCCATACAATTGTGCATTTTGCAGAAGAAAGGATTGGGCACTTTGTAATGTGAACATCTGTTTATTTGAAGTATTTGTCTGTTGACTAGAGCACAACATGGTTTTGAAGACCCATAAACAAACTTCATTGAAACCTGTTGATCTGTTTATCTCAACAGGTGTCTAGGTTTTATATATTTGTGATTCTTTGTAACATGGAGGGATTGTGAACATTTGTAATTTCCAAGGTATAAACCACACTGTTACATGAGCTGCACTTCTGGGGGGGGGGGGGGGGAGCAACACACAGATGGCAGACGATCGATTAAATGCAAAAAAAAAAAAAAAAAAAAGAAAAGACTTATGAAAAAGGATAACGAAAAGGCAAACACTGGGTAAACAATGTATTCTTAAGTGTGACTGTTGTGAACTGGCAAGCAAACAGGAAACGGCAGTACATACAATGACAGAAAAAGTCACGGCAGTACATACAATGACAGGAAAAGTCAGCCATCAGATTCTTTTTCAGCCCTGTTCTTAGAGGCATTAAAGCCGCTGAAGGACTCGTCTTCAGTGTCGGACATGTAGGGTGTCAAAAACTCTGCATCGACGTCAGCCATGCTGTCTCTGTATTTCCACCTCAGCTTTCGTTGTTGCTGTAACTTCTCTGTCTGCTGTCAAAATTATGACAGTTGTTTTTTTTTGTTATTGGCCAGTATAATTGTGGCCTGTTACAATTAAAGAAAAAAATTTTTTTTGTTGTTTAAGCATCAGTAGAGCTTACCAAGCCGAGTATGCCATTGTCAGACCATGGACTTGATCTACTGTGAGATTGCCCTTTCGATGAGTCAGATCGATAGCTTTCAGTTTGAAATTTGCATCATACGCTTGGCTTCTCAGCTTTGGCATGTTTGCTTGATCATGTGGTGCTGGCCAGAGACTGATCAAGCAAATATAGTCACAGTTCAGCTGTTCTTAACAACACCCATTTTGCGTGTCGCCTGTGATTGAATCATTCTTTCTGTGAAAAAATCAATGAAACTCAATGGCTGTAAACATTGGTTTGAAGTTTGTTTGAAGGTCTGATCAACTGCAGATCAGAGAAGAGAACCCTGTGCTGTGTTAAGAATAGAATTGGGGGGAAATAAATGAATATGCAGTTGCTAGAGTAGTAGCCACAGGAGTTAGAGTTTAGGGAAAAAAAGTATTGGCTCAGTGGTTGAAAAGTATGGTAGGTAGGTACAGGAAAAGAATGCAGTGGAGTCTCTCGACTTAAATGAATACATACTCTTCAGAACAAGTTATTCACAGGTCCTTGTTGGTATGCTTGCATCATGTATTGGAAATACTGTTAATGAGCCTTGACGAGGTCAGTGATTCCGACCTGTTCTCCAGTATGGTGGTGGATGCCGCCATGGCCGTCAAGACCGCTGACGGCAAGGGAGGTTACCGCTTTCCCATCAAGGCTGTCAACATCCTCAAAGCTCATGGCCGCAGCAGTCGGGAGTCCACCCTTGTGCAGGGCTATGCGCTCAACTGCACTGTTGCCTCACAGGGTGAGTACAGAATATTGTGGTTTTCCCGTGTTTGTGTTTGGCTTTTTTGTGTGTTGGCTTCATTTCTTTGCAGATGAGTGGCATACAGTGCTGTTTTTTTTTTCGGTTTTTGGAGAGAAGTGCTTTTTCTTTTCAACTCTACTGTTCGACTGTTATCACATCCACATTATAGTGGAAGCATACCAAGCCCTGTACCAAAAAAAAAAAGAAAAGAAAAAAAAAAAACAGAAAACAGCTCTAGACATCCTGTTTTTAGATGTTTTGGGGAGAAAAAAAAAGAAAAAAAGGAGGGAAGGAGAGGCATGGGAATTAATGTGCCATCAGTGATTACTGTACTCTGATGAGGGAAGTGTCATATGTCCACCTACCCTCATTCTATCATAAATCTCTGTTTATTTGATAAACATGGTTGGTAATCAGGTGATTGATCTGAATAGAAATTTATTCGGAAAGATCATCCTATGATTTGTACCTCCCCAGTTTTTATTTTCTTAGGGAAAGGATATGAACATATGAATACTTGTATTCTATTTGCAAGTGTATATTTGTGGATGAGAAAGTGACTCTGTCTGTGTTAATGCATGTATAGGTGCGATTCATACTAGTGGGTCTTGAGATCCCCATCCAACTTGCATGCAGACAGCGTGTTGTCTGTGTGCACTTTCGTGGGGGACATTGACGCTGAAGTCAGCACTGAGTCCTGTCGATGTGACTGAGGCTCATGGGACGACAGGACAAAACCCCAGTGAATACAATGCCCTTTCAGCAGGGTGATTTCGCTCATCTGGTTTGTGTGTGAATGCATGGAGAGGGGGGGGGGAGAGCATGAAATTGCATATTTGGGATGTATGAGTTGGTGTGTGAATTAGTGTGTGTGTGATCGATTATGAGAGGTTTTGGTGAGAAGGGTGTCAAGTCCTTAATGGTTGGTCTTGCTCCGGCTCTGAGCTGCCTTTTGTTTGCTACCCTTTCAGCGTAGCCTGCTTTGATTTTGTTGACAATCCTACATGGCTACACTTGTTTTTTGGAGAGAAGTACTTTTTTTTTCAATTCTGCTGTTTGACTGTTATCACATCCACATTATAGTGGAAGCATACCAAGCTCTGTACCCCCCCCCCCCCCACCCCCCATCCCTAAAAAACCCCCCACAAAAAACAGGAAAACAACTCTAGACATCTTGTGTGTGGACATTTTGGGAAAGAAAAAACAACCAGAGGGGAGAGGCAGGGGAATTAATGTGCCATCAGTGATTACTGTACTCTGATGAGGGGAAGTGTCATATATCCACCTACCCTCATTCTGTCATAAACCTGTGTTTATTTGGTAAACATGGTTGGTGATCAGATGATTGATTTGAGAAGAAATTTATTCAGAAATATCGTCCTGTGATCTGTTCCTCTCGCCAGTTTTTTTTTATTTTCTGAGGAAAAGGATATGAACTTATGAATACTTGTATTCTATTTGCAAGTGTGTATTTGTGGATGAGTGAGTGACTCTGCGTTAATGCATGTGTATGGGTGTGATTCATACTAGTGGGTCTTGAGATCCCCATCCAACTTGCATGCAGACAGCGTGTTGTCTGTGTGCACTTTCGTGGGGGACATTGACGCTGAAGTCAGCACTGAGTCCTGTTGATGTGACTGAGGCTCATGGGGACGACAGGACAAGACCCCAGTGAATACAATGCCCTTTCAGCAGGGTGATTTCACTCCTCTGGTTTGTGTTTGAATGCATGGAGAGGGGGGAGAGCATGAAATTGCATATTTGGGATGTACGAGTTGGTGTGTGAATTAGTGTGTGTGTGAACGAGCATGAGAGGTTTTTGGTGAGAAGGGTGTCAAGTCCTTGCAGGTTTGTCATGCTCTGGCTCAGAGCTGCCTTTTGTTTGCTACCCTTTCGACGTAGCCTGCTTTGATTTTGTTGACAGTGCTACATGGCTACACTTTGTGACAAACTTCTGTGGCCCCCCCCCCCCCCCCCCCCCAATTTTTTTATGATAAGAAATACATGCTTCACAGACTTAATGACAGCTGAAACAGAACTGAGATGATAAAGATCGATAGATGGTAGATTTATTTTGTCAAAAAATGACCAGGTTCAGTAAGGAGAGGATGAAAAATTAGAAGTAAAATCACTGTGGACGGTCACAATCTTGTTGATTAATTTCGTTGTTGGCTGTATTGATTTTTTTTTTTTTTAGGTCAAGTCGAAACCATTTGATGCCAAGCAAGATTTCCATTGTGTTAGCCCACCATCATTTCATTTGTAATGTGAAATGCAATTGAAAATGCTGCTGAGTTTGACTAGTTGCATCACATACGAGTGCTATGCTTGAATTTGGAATGTTGCATTCAAAATGTTACACTTCTGTTTTTTGAGAGCTTAGCAGTTTTGCCTGCTACTTGTTTTTTTTTACTTCTCTTGAAAGTTCACCTTGGGTCTTTTATTTACTGGTATTACTTTCATGCGTTTTCTTTGTCCCAGCAATGTAGGGAGCCCTAGAAATATGGCGTTGAAAAGAATGAATGAGTTTTGGATGGGTGCCACGTTTTAAAAAGCCCTGACAACTTGTATGTAGATGGTGTCTTGTCTTTGTGTACTTTTCCTATGTTTCTTAGTTACAAGCAGTACCCTTCATTCCTGGGTTTCTAGGGAAAAAGTAAACAAGAATAGGGTGTGTACTTCTGATTCTTTTGTGTGACTGGTGTTTCTACCGGACTATGGCATGTCATACACCGTTGTGCACAGAAATGGTGCCGGCACATTTTGATCCAGTCTTCCGACCCTTTGTCGCGTATTTGGTGACACACAGGTGTCAAGACTGGTGACAAGTGCCAATTAATTCAAACTTAAAGAAACAAAATGTTATACAGCGCTCAAAAACATGCGCGACAGCAAAAAACATGCATGTAACTCACAGTCTGATGTCCTCCGGTAAATCCACTTCAACGAATGCTTCACAAGTGTCTTTGTCACAGTGTCACCATGTCCAAGGAAAAATGCACAGCAATGATAAAATGTCCCCACAGTACTCCTTCGCCACTATGGTCTACTGAAATCAGCGGTCTTTCCACAGTATCTGTCCAAATGTCGCACTTCGAGTTAATGTCAACAAACAACACAGAACATGTCAGCCTTAGAAAATGATGCACTGCTAGTGTCACAGTGTCAAAGTGTCACACGTGAAACCAGGTGTCACACAAAGGAAACACGGTGTGGTACACCTTAAAACAATCTTTCTGATTATTGCAACACAGATATTCATGGCACTTTTCGCACATCATCGTTGTCTTGCTTTTCTTGAATGGATGTCACTGTATTTCACACCAGGGTGTGTTGACTCATATTGTTTGTGTCGCGCGACACATACCACACAGGTGTGATCTTTTCCAACACCTGCCACTGGCCAGTGGTCTGTGCGATCAAGACGGGATGAGATGTCATTCACAGCCGTGCGAGGTCTACCTCCTCTCTGCTGTTTTTTTTCTGTGTAGTGGTCCCCAATCAACTGATGTGCCAGGTCCAGTTTGAAGACAGGAAGTCGCGCTTGATCTTGCCTTCTGTCTTGTGGTCCACGATGTCGCCCTCGATGACGTAGGCATTGTACATACTTGTCTCCATCAGTTTTGTCTCAATCCGCCTGTACCACTTCATGGGTTTTTTCTTGGCCTTATTTTGCCGTGTCATCTGGTCAAGTTTGTCCACCCCATTCATGAACTTGGCGTAGGCTGCTACTGTTGGGGGGCACGGCAGTTCGATGGCAGTCCCATCTTTTGTCGCCTGCGGGCAGTGACAGCTTCTTCTTGCGCAGACCAATGCGGGATATGGGCTGTAGAAAGGTAGTACACCATGCGCTTGTCCTTCCACGAAGTTGCAAGCATACCCTCACACTGTCGCCACTCTGTGACCCGCGTGGAAGTCGCCGTGTCTCTGCCTTGGTCTTGACAAGGTCAGTGGGTATCCAAGGCGGTTTGGTCGTATTGTCCCACACAGGTAAGTGTCCTTGCTCGAGAGATATTTGGCAAGGACAGGCGATGTGTAAAAGTTGTCTGTGTACACGATGTGCCCAAAATTGTGGATAGGTTTCGTCAGTCCTATAACAACTCGTGCACTCAGCCCCATCAGCCGATTGACTTGTCCACCATGTTGTTTACCTGTATAAACCTCCAGGTTGAAGCAGTAGGCCGTGTGAGCGTCGGCACACACCCCACAGCTTGATGCCGAATTTTACGGGTTTTTCTTTCATGAATTGTTTAAAACCCAATCTCCCCTTGAACGGCACCATCGCTTCATCCACTGTCACTTCTCTGTGCGGAATGTATTCCTCCATAAAACTCTGCCGCACTGTGTCAAGCACATACCTCACTTGTGAAGTTTTGTCACCTGCATTCCGCACATCTTCATTTGGGTCAACAAAATACAGGTATCGGCGAATTTGGAAGAACCTGTCTCTGCTCATAACACCGCCGAATTTCGTTGACAACAGGAAATGTTCAGCCCCAGAATGCCAATAGTGCGCATCGCGGTCGAGTCGCAGGATGTCCTTCATGATAAGAAGTCCGTAAAAGGCTTTCATCTCGTCAAGTGTCACATCTCTCCACTCGCCTTTGTTTTTTTTCTGGATCAGTCTGCCGTTTAATGTTGGCATTGTCGTTTGCAAAACTGACTAGCTTTGAAAGGACTATCAGAAATAGAACAGTTGAAAATAATCCACTGCCTTCATTGACGTATCGAGTATGCGCACAGGACCGGGGCGCCGTTCGTTTTTTCCAAGGTGTGCGTGGTTCAGTGAAATCCCCACCTGTCCAGTCAAATCGTGGCCGATTGTAACTAAGTGGAAGATTTTCATCATCCAATTCATCGCCAGTGTCACTGTCATAATCGTTGATGGCATTGGCAAGTTCTGCTCTCTCTTCTTCTGTTAGATCAAACAGATCGAAGTCATCGGCTAAATTGTTGTAAATTTCGTCGTCAGAGAACTGATCGCTGCCTGCGTTTTCTTCACCCTCCTCTCCATCTCTCAGTAGCTACTAAACAGTGTGCTCTCACGGTCAAGTCAAGATACAATTTCGGTTCCAGACACTTTCCCACACTGAGGAAGTAAGCAGGCAGGACTTATCTAAACATCTCGCGGGTCCCGTTACAAGGCGAAGGCCGCTATGACCCGCCAACCATGTGACAGGTGGGTGCAGATTTCAAGGCGTGAACCGCTGCAGCGGGTTGCCGGACGGAATGGAGTATGTTTCTCTGAACCGCTGAGGCGGTTTTCAGGAGCTAGGAATGAAAGGAGAAGATTTGTCAAACCGCTCTAGCGGTTGGCAGGGATGAAAGAGTTAAGTGCTGACCTTGTGGTAGAGACTCAGGCAACCACAGGTCTAGTTGCTGTCATCTCATGCTGTGGCATTGTGTCATGCCTCCCTGTAGTTTCTGCTGCCTTATTCTCCTGCCCTTCTGCCCTGGCACCCACCCTACCCCCTCCTCTTCTCTGTTCATTTGTGTGGGTGCATACTGCACTAAGGAAAGGAAAACAAAAAAGTGGGTGGGGAAAAGGGTTCTTTGTGTTTATGTGCATGTTTGTGTACAGTGTTAAACTCGGAAGGGAGGGATATAAATAAGGCAGATGACAACTCAACAGTGTGGGAGATGATTACACACAGATTGATGAAATCAGATTTACAATAATTTTTTGTTTGTTTGTTTTTTTTTTTTTGTTTTAGCCCATTTTGATTTACTGTTTTGACATCATAATTTACGTTCCTCTTCCTAAGCTCTAATTAAAAAAAAAAAATGCATGTGAAAATTCCAACATTAACCATTACTATTTTCATGTCAAACAATGATCATTACTGTTATCTCTGAAACCAGTGTTGTCATCAAGGAAACAGGAATGATCATCATTTGAAGCTGATGATCTCGTCACATTGCACTTTTGCAGGGCTTTAGTTGTTTGTGTGCAAAGCCGTCAGGTTGCTGCAGGAAGTACAACAGGTTGGAGTAGAGACACTTTGTTTCTTTCTAGGCCGTGTTGCAGATGGAAGTTTGCTGTGTGTCGTAGAACAGCCTGCGGAATAGGACATATACTGTGTGCTTTATTGTCAGCAGCAGTATTCACATTGGTATTTTGTGTTGCATTATGGTACAGCCATGCACGCAGAATAGCGGACGCCAAGATTGCCTGCTTGGACTTCAATCTGCAGAAAGCCAAGATGCACCTGGGAGTTCAGGTGCTGATTGAAGACCCTACCCACCTGGATGGAGTCAGGCAGAGGTCAGCACTGTCTCCACTCCCACACTCTTCGTCTGTCATGCCCGCCCCTCACTCTTACTCCCATTTTTCTCTCACACCCTCCTCTCTTTCTCGCTCTGTGTCTTCCCTCTCTCTCACTCTCTCAGTCTCCCCTCCTCTCTCTTTCTCTCTGTCTCCCTCTCTCCTGTCTCTTTCTCCTGTTCTCCCCATCCTTCCTCTCTCCTCTCTTTTTTTCCCTCCCTTTCTCTTACTCATATACATGCACATACTCAAGCATGTACACACACACACACACACACACACACACACACACACACACACACACACACACACACGCACATGTATACACACACATTTAGACACATGTACAGATAAATGTACATACATGAGTGCTCGCACCCACCCACCCTCTCTCACACACACACACACACACACACACACACACACACACACACACACAGCTTGGTTTTATCACCCTTTTAATATTGTGTGTGAGGGAGCACACATAAACACACAAGCATGCGCGCACATAGCTCTGTTTTAATTCACTCATTACATTTTGTGTGAGGGAGCCAAAATTGTAGCATATTACCATTGTCTGATCACTGTCAGCCGGTTGGATTTTCAGTTGCCACAAAATCAGATTTAATCTAGTCATGGGCTGTTTGGACTTTTAAGTGTCTTTAACATATATATTAATAAATTTCATGTTGCTTTAATTGAAAAAAAAAAATTTTTTTACTGGCACAGCTTTTTTGTTTTTTTTCTGAATTTTTCATTATTTGTGTAAAGCTGAAACATGATTATGCAAACAGTGATTCACTCTTGAATAAACATCGCTTTTTCAGCCTTTAGAAGTGAAAATGCTCTTGAAAAACTTTCTTTTATATTTGGAAAAGAAATCATATGCTAACCCTATTATCTGGCTGTGGTTTATGGGCAGTGTTGGGCAGACCGGTATTTAAAAGGTGAAATCAAATGATACCACGAACATGGTTCACATTGTCATAGCAACACACTGGCATCATCACTCTGTTACTGATGGGTGGGAGACAACAGGAGCAAAGTTGGTATCATAGCTTTTGAAATGTGGATCTGTAGGTGACCTGTTTGTTACATGGATCATTCGTGTGTTGTCAGGCTTCTGTCAGGTCTGTTGCTTGGAGGGCCAACGCAACTTTCACTGAATTAACCTTCAGTACTGAAGTTGACTGCACAGCGTTTCAGTTGTAACAGTCACAAGATGAACTGATCAGACCAACTGAAAAGCACTTTTCAATCATTGCCACAGATAAATCATTGATGACTGTGATTGATAAAAATCACCACCACTGAGTGATCAGTGATGATTGGGATTGATGAGTCGCATCATTGTCACAGAACAATCAACAGTGGTGACAGCATTCATTTCTGATTGATCTCTAATGATTGTAACGGATGGATGACAGGGAGTCAGACATCACCAAAGAGCGTATCCAGAAGATCATCTCAGCTGGGGCCAACGTGATCCTGACCACGGGGGGCATTGATGACCTGTGCCTCAAGTACTTTGTGGAGGCTGGTGCTATGGCTGTGCGCCGCTGTAAGAAGGCTGACCTCAAACGCATCGCCAAGGCCACAGGAGGTAGGTGGTTTAAAGCTTCGTTTAACATCATTGTGTACCATGTCAGACTCTTGCCAGTTAAGGCCAGTGTTCTTGTTCTGTTTTGGCCAAGTTTCAGGGCTAATGCATTAGTGTTACCCTCTGGTTTACTGTATATAACTGGTAATGTTTTCTTCATTTCTGTGACAAAAGACTTTACAGACACTGTCAGTTTTTTGCTGCTCTTGTCTAGCATTTAGGACTTGCAGTGCACTGGAATTTTTCTTCGATGTAGTGGTTTGCACCAAACCCCTGTGTAGCCGCGGTACCAGGTTCTGATGGTTGACCATTCATCTGTTTCAGATCTAGTGTTTTTCATTGAAGAAAGTCCATGAAAAGAACACACAACTGTGCTTGAAAGGAAGTGCATAAAACTCAAGTCTGAAATTTGACAGCTAAGAACATCTGTACATATGTGAGATATAGCCTACAGTTACGAAACACTCTGTGTGTGTGTGTTGTGTGTATGTGTGTGTGATGTGATGATGATGATGATTGCAGCCACCTTCTTGATGACCCTGGCCAACCTGGAGGGGGAGGAGTCCTTTGATGCCTCCATGCTGGGCTCTGCAGAGGAAGTGGTGCAGGAACGCATCTGTGATGACGAACTCATTTTGATCAAGGGGTGAGTATATGATAAAGGGAGCTGGTGGGCCCTAAAAGGCCCCTAACTTTTTTAGGCAAAAAAAATAGGGGCCCCTAAAAGGCCTTAAAAATCAAAATGAAGAGGCTGGAGGCCCTAAAAGGCCCTAAACCAGAACAGCCTAAAAAAAAAAAAAAAATCTTAAAAAAAAAATGTGAAACAACAACAACAACAACAAAAATCAAAGAAGAATGATCAGAAAAAAAAAAAAAAAAAACCGATTTTCATAATAGGTAAATGCCGAATCAGTACTGATCGATCATGGTGTAAAGTCGTTCAAGGGAAGTAACTCCACGACAAAGTATTTGTGCTGTCCGCCATCTTGGATTTTCCATGTGTTGAACGAAGCAAGGCCACAGTTCGTTTTTTTCAACGAAATTTGACATTTCATTGAGAGTTTCTTTATAAGATTTCGTCAGTTTCACTCAGAAACATGGGGAAGTGCTTATTCCAAGATCTGTGGCTTGATAATTCTGAATATAAACTCTGGCTTCGCCAAGATAACTTAGACAAATATCGGTTCTATTGTAGTTTTTGTAAGAAGGGAAAAAGGCCTTCAAACTCGCCAAAAAGGGAAGAAACATTCAGACTTGGAGAAGGCGAGTGCTACAGCGCGGCAGTGTCCTTAAATAATTTTTTTTTTTAAAGATCGTGACAGTGGGCAAGCTTGAAGTAGTACTAGTACATCAACAAGTTTTTGTTCAAAAAAAGCACTTTGTTGCTGGTCCTTCAACGAGTTCTAGTGCTTCTACTGCAACTTCGTTTGGCCCTACTGCCCCTCTGACACCCCTGTTCTTTCCCTTAACCCCCATTTGAATCACCACAGCATCCTAACACAACTACATGATTACACTAGTCCATCACCTCAGCTGCAACCCACTATATATTCCATAAATTCACACACCCACATCATACCACATTAACTTGCAGTGCACCCCCCCCCCCCCCCCCCCCCCCCCCCCCCCCCCCCCCCCCCCCCCCCCCCCCCCCACTTCCACTTCCTTTTTGTCCACATTATGTTCCCCCACCCCACCCCTCTGTGCACAAGTATTCTAAGGGGCTTGTGTCTCCCCTCTCCCCTCTACTATATACATATATATAGTATGCTTAGATGTATGTGCATGTGTTTGTCAGGTGTGTGTGTGTGTTTTTTTTTTTTGTTTTTTTTTTTTTTTTTAACACAGATTCCCATATATGACCACTATCATTATTACCACCACTCATAAGATGTCCTGTGTATGCTAATCCTTTTTTTTTTTTTTTTTTTTTTTTTTTATGTATGTGTGTGGATGTGCCTGTGTACGCATGTATGTGTGTGTGTGTGTGTGTGTGTGTATGTACATGTGTGTGCGTGCATGTATCATGCATGCGTGTGTGCATGAGACGGTGATGATTTTCGCCTGTGACAACCATCACCATCAATCAGTCATTGATTGCCCCCCCCCCCCCCCCCCCCCCCCCCCCCCCCCCCCCCCCCCCCCCCCCCCAGTTTTTTTTTTTTTTTTTAACTCAACTGGCATTATCATGCCAAAGCTATCATGCTATTTCACTTATGGCATGATCAATCATCAAATTTATTCCTTTTTTTTTCTCCCCCCACCCCCCACCGGCATTAATACATCAATGCCACCACAGTATTTCACTTCACTTATGACAATGGTCACCACCCTGTAGTACTGTAGATCTCATCTCAGTGATCAACATCCATCAGTCATTGATCATTTCCTTTATTCCCCCCACTGGCATTATCGTACTTGCCAATACACACTATCCTACTCCTTTTACAAAAATGACCATCATCCTACACCACTGTGGATCATACCTACACCTTGACCATGATCATCATCCACCCATCTTTGAACACCTCCCCATTCCCCCGCAAGCATTTTACACCAATGCCACAACATTATCCCACTTATACAACAATTATCATCATCCTACAGTACTGTTTACTCAAATCATACATGATCATCACCCATCAGTCATCTACCCCTACCCCCCCCCCACCCTCTTTCTCAACCTGCAATATTATACTAATGCCACCTTATTATTCCACTTACCACAATGACCATGATCCTACAGTACTATTGATCTCACCCATGCCAATGAGCATCACCCACAGGTCATTGATATTTTCCTTTATCCCCCCAACTTGCACCATCACCACTACTACATTTTTCCACTTATATAACAATAGTCATCATCCTATGGTACTACTGATCTAAAATGATTACCATTTCTCGGTTACTGAAAATACTCCCATCCAGTGAACACCTTCATACTGCACTATATATGGAAATGAAGAAGCTGACCAATTGACAAAGGAATGAGGACAGCAGCCCAACTGTAAAAGGTCGCCTCCTTGGAATAAAATCAAAAGTATTTCCAAGAGGACAAATAGGAGGATGACTTGAGTACTGGACTGTTCTCACTGGACTGTTCTCTCCTTCAACCAGAGGCAGTGTGTGCTAGTCAATCAAGGACAAGGCAGCTGTTAGTCAGGTGTCAGGTGGAAAGAAGCATAGGCCTACTTTTTTCTTCATCTTGTGACTTGTATTCCTAAGACTTCTGCCTTGTGTGTGCTGCTGCAAGAACACTGTGTTTACTCTAGCCATTGTAAAAGATTTCTTTGTTTTCATACGGATATGGAATTGACAAGATTCATACCAGAAAGTGATTAGGTACTTGCTGAATGGAGGTCTTTATTGGAGAAAATGGCATCTGTGGGAGGCAGTGGTGAGCACTTTTCAGCATTTTGTGTGCCCTGATGGCCCTATTTTTGTAAATTTTAGGCCCTAAAAAAGGCCCTAAAAGGCCCTAAATTTTTTCCACTTGACACCACTGCAGAGACTAGACTGCAGTGCAGCATGTCCTTTAATGGGCAGCCTCACAGCAGGTTGATACTGACTGCTCCCTATGGACTGCTGATGCTGGGACTGCATTGGAATAATCCCAAAGTGTGGCTGAGAGAGCTGGAAAGAGTGGCACATTAGTAATAGGTGTGAAGTGACAGGAAGATAGGACAACACCAACAATACAAACAACAAAAAGAGAGGGGAGGGGGCAGGAGAAGTCTGCAGTAAAATTGCTAGTTGGAGAAACATTTGACTGAAGTTGAGAAACATGAAGTCTGATGCAGATGTGTGTTTCTTGATATGTGGTGAAACATGAAGTCTGATGCAGATGTGTATTTTTCTTGATGTGTGATGAAGGGAACTAGTCAAGGCTACAGTGTCTGATGTAGATGGGTTGTAAGATGATGGAATTTGAACTTTGTATTGGTTTTAAAGTTTTGCCCCCAGTTTACATAGCTGAATGTAATAGAAGTTGTAGCCAGTACTGCACCAAGAAATAGTGTCTGTAATTGATTTGGATTTCAAATTGCAGAGCACATGAGACTGATCTACGGGACAGTTCCATCTGTGAATAGAGGAAGTTACTTGCATAGGCACAGTTTCAAACATGTTGTAACACATTCTGTGTTTTTAGCAAAAGTATGTCAGATATTTCTTTCATTCAGGTATTAGAACAATTGTGTCTGCTATCTATACTGATTCTTCTTAAGGCATGATAAGTAAACTGTAAAAAAGTGTAGAAAGCTAAAGTCTCAAAATTGATAGTGAAGAAGAATGTTTTGTCTTATGACAGTCAGTGACTAACAATGTTTTGTGTCTGTGACAATCAGACCAAAGAGTCGCACAGCAGCCTCCATCATCCTCCGTGGTGCCAACGACTTTATGTGCGATGAAATGGAACGCTCGGTGCACGACGCGCTGTGCGTGGTGCGGCGTGTGCTGGAGTCCAAGACCGTGGTGGTGGGTGGAGGGGCCGTGGAGGCTGCTCTGTCCATCTACCTGGAGAACTTTGCCACCTCTCTGGTGAGTTGCCCCCGATGTAGGTATGGGGTGAAAGGGCAGTTGAGCTCCTCTCCCCCGGCTGAGCCTCAGCCTAAACTTTTAACCAAATAATGAAAACGGAGGTGGTTGGTCTGTCTAGCACTATGGAGGACTTTGACCCCCCCCCCCCCCCCCCCCCCTTTCAAGGAGTCCCGTGCAGAGCTGTCACGTGCTACACTCTTGGCGTAGCATGCTGCATGTTCGTTGAGAATGCAACATTTTTGCACTTTGACCACTTACGTGGCCAAACAACAACACTATCAAATTAAAAACAAAACAAAACAAAACCCCAATTTCTTGGACTGAGCTGCGGGTTAAATGAAGCCGAGACATTGATTTTGAGACTGTAGCCTTCTTTCATCAAGAGATGGCCAAGGTTTGTAACAAGAGGAGGAAATTGCAGAGGAAAAAATCCCACAGATTAACACATTTTTGTAACCTTATTGATTGGTTTTGTCGTTGATCAAGACAGAATCATGCTATGAATAGGAAAGATTTCTGTCATCTTAGTCCACCATCATGTATGCGCAGTGTAGTGTGACTGAAAGTTCTGTTGTGTCAGACATGTCAGACATTGAGGATACCTCAGAGACAGTCTCAGAGGAGAAACCAGTAGATATAAACCCCTACTTCAGCTTCAGTAATGTGATGTACAAGTGTTCCGCTTCAGTTTGGGCTGCTGTTATTAAAATGTCAAAATGCTATGTACATTTTGTGCCTTTGAGGTGTTGGCAGCTGTGCCAGTGTTAAACATAAGTAATTATGACATGATTACAGTTTGGAATCGCAAGTTCTTGATATGTAGTGATTGAAAGATGAGAACAATGTTGACTTTGTTATTTAGAAACATTTGTTATTCATTGGTTCTTTCTCCATATAACAAGCAGTTAGAAATGAACAAGAAAAATGCATGCAAGACCACATACTTGCAGGGCTAATGTAAACATGCTTTGTCCACCTTATTGTTAGAAGTTCTTTCTGCCTAGCAAATGTTTATTGCGTGCCTTTATTCTGTCTCTTACCCCCCCCCCCCCCCCTCTTTATCTTCTCTCTCTTTCTACCCTCCTCTCTCCTGTTTGCACATACACACTTGCGCACGCCACACACACACACACACATGCACACACACACACACACACACACTTGTACATATACACACCTCCTCTGCTTCTCCTCCATCCCCACCCCCATTCCTTATCTCTGCTGTTTACCTCTACCAGCCTTTGAAGACGTGTGCGTTCTTTTCAAACCGGAGTGTTGGAGTAGCCCCACTGCTTACACACTGTGATCGTTTTTCTGCCCACAGGCCAGTAGAGAACAGCTGGCCATCGCTGAGTTTGCCAAGTCCCTGCTGGTGATCCCCAAGCAGTTGGCCGTCAACGCTGCTCAGGACTCCACTGATCTTGTGGCCAAGCTGCGCGCCTACCACAACACCTCTCAGACCAAGCCTGAGCATAGCGAGCTGCGATGGTCAGTTTGTGCTTCTGCGTGCATGTGTGTGTGTGTGTGGTGTGGTGTGGTGTGGTGTGTGGGAACGGTTTGCTGTAGGTATTGGATTTTAATGTATTGCAAAGTATAAGGAGCTTGTACCAACCCAAAATGTAGTTTACAGTTAAAAGTCAGTAGCAAGTGACAGTGCTACCAGGGAATAGAATCACAGCATAATTTCTTTTGCAGAGAAATGTCTGCATCACTCCTCTGTGTGTGTGTGCATGTGCACACGTGTGTGTATACATGTGTGTGTGTATATTTACATATATATGTATATATGTATAATATGTGTGTCTGTATATATATTTCTACGTTTCTCTCACACACACACACCACACATGTGTACACACACACACACACACACACACACACACACACACATGGATATGGTATTTGGGCAAGTAAAAATGATATGATCTGACCTACTGCAGAACATAATTTTATTTTGTGTGGTGTCAGTTTGCGACGTTTTTTTTTTTACAATCTTCTGGAACTTGAAGGAATAGTAATGGTATAAAACTGTTGGCAAAAGGGTCTTCATTCATGCAGAAAAATGTCATGTGAGATGGCACGAAACTGATAATGAGTTAGAAGTCAGTGATTAAAAAGAAAGCCAAAAGAACACAGCTCACTGGCATTGGCTGTAAAGACAAGAAACAAACACTTCTGTCATTGCCAGTCTACAATACCTGAGTACGGGAGAGAAAGTATCCGGTGCTGAAGACTTGTACAGTGAGCTGTATTTGACAAACATTTCAGTCGAGAATGGGGGGATTAATGTTTGTTTGCATCATGTTGAAACTGCCAAACATCTCTGATGTATTTCAGAATTAGATACGCCAGATAGCTGCAGGTGTGTTTCTTAAATTTTCATGTTTTTTTTTTTTCTTTCTATTCCTACACATCTTGTTTCCACTTTAAAACCAGACTTTGATTTGAAGTTGTTGATAGTCACAAAACCTGACACAAAATATTCACAAAATGTCAATTTAATTTATTTTTTATAAAACTTTCACTATAGTAGTGAAAATTGGGGTTATTCTTTTGAGGGGTATTTTAGGACCCAAACAGGTCTAATTTCTTATGTGTGTGTGTGTGCATGCACATTGACCAAATAGGTAGTGGGGAAAATATGTGTGTGTGTGTGTGCATGTGTGTGTGTATTTATAGGTATGTATGTTTGTATCAGTCTGTCAATAGTTAGTGGTATTTCAAATATTTCCTTGTCGTAAACGTAGCAGAATTGACAACTTTCTGCATTAAGTTTGGTTTATGAATTTGGCAGTGAGGAACTGTATGGACAAACAGTAATTTATGATGACAAATTTCCCCTGTTGTACTGTAAAACGACAAAGGGGACATGCAACCCATCACATTTCGGACAACTAACAGAAAGATGTTGGTGCTGTGCAGGGTGGGCCTGGACCTGGTGGCGGGTGTGGTTCGGGACAACAAGAAAGCCGGCGTGCTGGAGCCCACCATGTCAAAGGTCAAGTCGCTCAAGTTCGCCACAGAGGCCGCCATCACCATTCTGCGCATTGACGACATGATCAAGCTGGTGTCCCAGGAAGATGGCGGCAAGTCGTACGGCGATGCTGTACGAGCGGGGGAACTCTAGTAGAGCTCGGCCTGCTGTTCCTTTCATTCTTCGTCTCCCAGCCGCCTGTGTGTTGGTCTGATCCCTTGTCCACGACACGGCGGTTCCATCCATATTGCAGTCTGTGGGTGTGAGAGTGTTGGGGAGGGCAGTGTGAGTTGTGGCAGGAAGGAGTGTCTTGAATGATTGTTAGTGAGATGTGTGTTCAAGGAATGGACTCTTCAGTGGAAAGTTTGATTTGATAGGGACATGTTCAGATTCATGAAATATCAAGCCTTGAATTTCAGTTCATGACTAAAGCTGGAGGGGAGTGGGGAGGGAGGGGAGCATTGTCAAGGTGCAGTAAAAACAAAGGCAAGATGTCAAAAGTGTAGAGAATGTTGGGATGTTATGGTCTCAACAGGTCTCTGCTTGTTGAATTATTTATTTAAATGTGATGGAAACTTGTGGGCATTGGAACAGTAACATTGCCTGTCAGAATTTGAGCAGCCTGGTATAATTTTTGTTGGGAGCTAGACAGTGGGATATAATTATTATGGATGTGTGACATGGTGATTGTGTGTGCTGAGCTTACTCTGTGCGACTATTTTGGGGACTGGAAGTGGGGAAAAGAATCGGGGAGAGCTGCATGACTTTGTCTCTGCAGAATCTCCCAGATCAGAATACCTCAGTGATGTAGTGGTCGTTTGTCAGTGTATTCTCTCTCCTCTTGTCTGCAGTAGCATAAAAAAAGAAGAAATCTTGCAGGGCATTAAGGAGAGAAAAAAAGAGTCGAGGAACAAAGCAACCACATCAGCCATGCACTACCCGTTTGATTTTGAGTGTTTTGGGTTTGTTTTTCTTTAGTCCTGCTGATGAACTTTTTTTCCACTTTAGAGTTGTTTGAGGAGGTTGGTTAGGATTTAAGTTCTGGGGTAGTTAAAAGTCCACAAAGTGGAATTTGGACAGCTCCCTTATGAATGTGATGATAGACAATGCTTCTGGGTCTGCATTGAAATGATTTTTTAACTGTGACTTTTTGAACTGAAGACAGAGATCTTTGGCTAACCAGTTCTGTTTCTGCTTGCCTGTTGGATTATTTTTCAAAAGTTTTATATCCATCGTGTGTGATTTTAAAGCATACGGCATCAAATCTGCATTTGAATAAAACATCTCGAATAGATGACTCCAACTTTGTGGGGCATGTTTGAATGTGAGTTTGAGAGCAGTGGTAGATAACATCACTTGAACACTCGCAGTGGCAAAATTGTACCATGGGCATTTCACATTCAAAGCGTTTGACAATCACTTACGTGTATACTCTCCTCATCCCCCTCTCCTCATCCCCCTCTCTCATGCCCGAGCTGTACCATCATGTAAAGGCACTTTTGAATCATCGTCGTCTTCTGTGTGCGCAGGTTGATATGCCTGCGGACACTCCCTGTATAGACAAGCAATTATCTGCCCAACAAAGGGAGTGGAGTTTTGTGTGTATGACTGTTTTTTTATCCTGCCACTAAGGCAGCCATACTCCAACTTTGGGGAAGGTGCATGCTATGTGTAATGTGTCGTCCATACCAACAGCCAAACTGGCCTTCTCTTCTGAAAGTTGGTGATGGGATTTTACGTGTGTGCAAGATGTTATGCGTGGGTTCACACATGGAATCTCGGTTTATAGTCTCATTCGAAGGACTGTATGGGAAATGGAGTCGGGGAAAAAATGTTAACTCTGAGGGAAGAATCTCCCTTGTACCCAAACGGCTCGGCAGAGATTCGAACCCGCAACCCCAGGATTACAAGTCTGGTGCTCTACCACTGAGCTATTCCGGCCCCCCCGAATCATCAAATAGACACATTTTGTTCTGCTTTTACATATTGTAGAGAATTGATAAGTCAGATTTAAGGGGGTTCTGCCCTCTTCTCCAGATGCTTGATAAGGTGACGGATAAAAGTCGAGGACCAAAATGTACATGAGCGTGAGAGAAGTAATTCATTGGACTCTGTTAGAACTGCTGACTTCCTAGATGCTTGTTAGACCCCGGTCCAGACCCTGTGTCTACGGATCACAATAACTTTGCTGCTTATAGCAGTTGAATGTGGCTTATTTTTTTTTATTTTTTTTTTTTAAAATGAAAAAAGAACATTTCTGATCCGTTCATACTCATAGTCTTCCACCAGGAAAAAATTAAGGAAAAATCTACAAACGAGATGCAGACTACGGTGTGTGTCTCACAACTGATTGATTGATTGATTGAGGAAAAATTTATTTTAATTTTCTAATTTTTTGTTTTTGTTGCTTCTCCCTGCTCTCTTTCCTCTCTCTCTCATACAATTATTGTTGATGATGTGACCTGTGATGTAATGTACAGCCTTGAGTGTCAGCTCTACAGCCAACACAATCCCCCCCCCCCCCCCCCCCCCCCCCAATCCTCTTTATTTCTCAATGAATCGCTATATAACAGGTACATCCCTTTTGTATTATCTAACAGGAACCTCCATTTATTTACAACTGTGAGACAGCCATAGGTGTGTTCTGGTTATGTTATAATGTTGTAATTTCAGTCAAATCGTGGGTCATCACTGTTATTCAGTTCGTCACCAACACAATTTTTGGGTGGCGATGGTAGTGCCAATACTCTACTACTCTCTGTCTGTCTGTCTCCCTCCCTCCTCTCTCTCTCTCTCTCTCTCTCTCTCTCTCTCTCTCTCTCTCTCTCTCTCTCTCTCTCTTTCTCTCTCTCTCTCTCTCTCTCTTTCTCTCGCGCTCGCACACACACACACACACACACACACCCACGCGCGCGCGCACACACACACACACACACACACACACACACACTTACACACTTACACACACACTTGTACGCATGTGTACACACACTTCTCGCTTTGTGAGATCGACCCTTAAAAATGACCCAATGTGACCTTCGCTTTGCGCATGTCACTGAGTGACGTTTCAACATGGTTGCGCCCAGCTCTTGGCGTGAGTTCACAGTTGTTTTGTGTCTTCGATTATATACCCCGGCATACTTGACCTCGCTCCAACCACAATGTAGCGGTTAGTAGCCCATTGTTGCAAATGCCTTTTTGCCATTCATGGCTTTGTTTTTTTTTTTAATGTTTTTGTTTGTTGGTTAATTTTTGTGTTTGTGCGTGGAAGGTGTACGTCTGTGTGTCAACCCAACCTGAAGTCTCTTTTACTCTGCTTCCTCCTTCGTTCTCTTGCTTGCCTTTTGCTGTCGCTTCACTTTCTGGGAGTGAATGGATGTTGGGGTCAGGATTCTAAAATCGAACGGCACGGCAACAACGATGTAATCTGCGCCCAGCTTTCTGTATTTTTTTTTACTTTTGACTCGATGTGTAACAGAGGTGATAAACTAGGTGCTAGCGCTAAAAAAAAAGGAACTGTGCCATCCGATCTGCTGTCAGTTTCCAATATAAAATATTCATTTTGCATGTCGGTTTCAGCCGACTGACATTTTATTTACTGGTAGTAAGTTTCTGGATTGCCCTGTGTCAGATAAACACAATGGCCAATGATACTGTGAAGATACACACCTACAACTGTAATGGATTTTAAAAACAGTACAAAGAGGAAAGATGTATTTGATTATTTAAGGAAACAAGAAAAGGGCAATATATTTCTCATTCAAGAAACTCACCAACCACCACTTCAATCTGAGAAATTTGTAAGATCCTGTTGGGGTTATGAGTGTTTCCTCCTTGCTGGTGCAGACACTAACAGAGCTGGAGTTGCCATACTGTTTAAGAATAACCTTGAATACAAAGTGCATAGGGTGCAAAGGGATCCAGCGAGGCATTATATTATTATGGATGTTACAATAATGAATAAGAGAGATTAACCCTGGCAAATGTGTATGGCCCAAGTTTGGGCGATGATCCTGATTTTTTTTACAAATGTGTTCCAGATAATTCATCAATTTAATAATCAGTGTATGATTATAGGTGGAGACGGGAATGTGGTATTGAATTCAGGAATTGATGCCCGAAACTATTCCAGTTATGTAAGGAGACCTAGAAGTAGAAGAGTTATCCTGGACTTAATGAATGAACATGACTTAGCTGATGTCTGGCGAGAGTCATACCCAGAGAAACCAGGCTATACTTGGAGAAAATTTAACTCCATTAAACAGAGTCGTTTGGATTATTTTCTCATTTCTAAAGAAGTGATAAAGGATGTCAGTGGTATGGATATTTTGCCGAGTTATCGCTCAGATCATTCGGCAGTGTCCATCCTGTTCAATGAAAACAAGGGAAAAAATAGACAATATTGGAGATTTAATAATTCTTTGCTAAATGATAAACACTACATAGAGCTTGTAAAGCAAGTGATACTGAATACTAAAAAACAGTATGCTGTTCCAGTATATGATTTTGAAAATATTCACTGTATTTCCAATGAGTGCATTGCCTTCACAATAAATGACCAACTCTTTTTTGAAATGTTACTCTTCGAAATTTGGGGGAAAAACTATTGCCTACTCTGTTCACAAGAAAAAAAGAGAGAAAAAAATTGGAGTGCACTCTTTTGAAAGAAATAAAAGAATTAGAGCAGTCAGTAGACGAAGAATCTCTCTCCATATTAGAAGAATCGAAACTTAAACTGCAGGAGCTAAGAGATAAGAAATTACAGGGATGAGAGTTCGATCAAGAGTTCAGTGGATACAGAATGGAGAAAAAGTTAGTAAATATTTTTGTAGTCTTGAAAACCGAAATTATACTAGTAAGGCAATGCACACCTTGGAAAACGAGAATGGGGAACACAACTTTTGATCAAGAAGAAATTTTGAAAGAAACAAAACAATTCTATGAAAATCTATATAGTGAGAAAGATATTCTTGACATAGACCTGAATACTGTAATTCAAGAGGTTCCAACACTTGATCAGGATGGGAAAAAACAGTCTTGAAGGTCTTATAACATACGCAGAAGCTTGTGAGGTATTACAACAGATGAAAAATAATAAAGTCCTGGGTCGGATGGCTACACAGCAGAATTTTACAAAATTTTCTTTCAAGATATTGGGACTTTTCTAGTCTGTTCAATTACTATGGCTTCTTAATAGGTCATGTCAGTGACACAGAGACAAGGAGTTATTACTTGCATTCCAAAAGAAGACAAACCAAAACTCTTGTTGAAAAATTGGCGCCCAGTATCGCTTTTCAATACTTCTTAATCTTACAAAATAGCATCTGCGTGTGTGGCCAGCAGACTTAAGACAATTTTGTCGAAAATAATCCACCCTGATCAGAAAGGATTCATGAAAGGAAGATATATTGGAGAAAACATTAGACTTGTATATGACCTTTTGGTACATACGGAAGCTGAAAATATCCCTGGTTTACTACTTTTCGTAGACTTTGAAAAAGCGTTTGATAGTGTTTCATGGACATTTATTCAAAAGGCATTGAAAGTTTTTAATTTTGGTCAGATTTGTGCAGAGGTTATGTCCATCATGATACATAAAAATATAGAATAAAAGGTATTAAAATTAATAATACTGAAGCCCTACTTTCTCAGTTTGCTGACGATACCACTCTTTGTCTTGACGGTAGTGAAAAGTCATTGCGAGAAGAAGCCCTCAGGATTCTTAATCTTTTTGCACACAACTTTTGGCTTGAAAATTAACAGTGAAAAAAAAACCCAGTTAGTATGGATTGTAGCAGGAAAAAGTCACAAGTAAGATGTTATATCTACGAGACCAAAATTTTTGTTGGAATCCAGGAATTTTTAAAATATTAGGAATCAAGTTCTCCCTTGAGATTGATCGCATTGTGCAGATTAATTTTGAAGGAAAACTTGATGAAGTTAGATGGATTTTACACAAATGGTCAAAAAGACAACTAACTCCATTTGGAAAAATTGCTGTCATAAAATGTTTAGCAATGTCAAAACTGACATATTTATTTCTCAATCTACCAGACCCTTGCCAGGCCTTATTACAAGAGCTTGACTCCCTTTTATTTAACTTTTGTGTGGGATGGAAAAAAAGCAGAATAAGTGAGAAAGTTGTTTGTGGTGAATATGTCTGGAGGACTGAAAATGTTGAATATTTTTTCATATTTGAGCACGCTGAAAATAGTTGGTTGAGAAAAATTATTTTCCTGTCAGTCTACCTTACAGACACATATATTCAACCTGTATCCACACTTAGACAAGTTAAATAAAGTAGGAAGTGAGTATGTTCAGATACTTTTACACAGGCTGAACAATCCCTTTTGGAAGGATGTTCTGAAACACTATAAAAAGTTCTGTCAAAAAAATGTTCCTCAAAATATCCATGATTTTAAACTTGAGTTTATATTCTATAACATTGACATATTGAGAGCTAGACATACTATCTTCTTGAAAAGCTGGTTTGATATAAAAACATATACTATATATTTTCAACTACTAGATGAGGAAGGGAACTTTTACAGTTATCAGCACTTCCAGCGTGAATATCCAGACATTGTAACAGATTTTCTTACTTATAATGGAATTATCCAAGTTAAAAAAAACTATCAAATCAGGAGGGGTGTTCAGCCTATTGCAGGATACAAGATGCAAGGGAATTTAACTTGGAAAGTAATTTATAAAGGAATAAATATGTGCAACAAGTATTTAATGATGGGCAATATATCGCCACAGGTATAGCCAAGTGGAATAGACAATTTTTGAACTTGAAACTGGAAAAATATTTTCCAAACGTGCATGTACACAAGTTCAGATGTCCAGCTAAGATAGCTACAGACCCGCATTATACATGTATAGAATCTTACCGACTAACCGGTACTTACATTTATGCCAAGTCATCGACTCCCCTATTTGTGATTTTTGTCAAAATGAAGAAGAAACAATTGAACATTTATTGTGGAATTGCCCCTTTACTAATGATTTCTGGCTGGGTCTTCAGAGAATTATTGTTCACCAAGTAACTAGTTGTACAAAAATTTAAGATTTTCCAAAACATGTGTTTTGTTTGGAGCAGATGGACACATTGTCTCAGATCAAATAATGAATTTAATCATGTTATTGGCAAAATTATATATTTACAATGTAAATGGAGAAAGACAAGGTAAACTTGACAAGTTGGCAAGCATGGGTACCCATATGAAAACCTTGTATCTTAATTTAATGTCAAAATACCTGTGCCTCAAACAGGAATTGCATCCCCTCCCTCCCCCCCTCCCCCTCTCTCTGTCTGCCTGTCTGAATGACTCCCCCCCCCCCCCCCCCCCCCCCCCCCCCCCCCGCCATCGTTTTAGATTAACTCCCCCACCCCGAAACATTCAGTTTTATGTGTTAGTCATGATATGAGAAATAAACATTTGATATGCATCCCCTCCCTCCCTAATGGTAAACTTGACAAGTTGGCAAGCATGGTACCCATATGAAAACCTTGTATCTTAATTTAATGTCAAAATACCTGTGCCTCAACAGGAAATTGCATCCCCTCCCTCCCCCCCTCCCCCCCCTCCCCCCCTCTCTCTGTCTGCCTGTCTGAATGACTCCCCCCCCCCCTCCCCCCCCCCCCCCCCCCCCCCCCCCCCCCCCCCCCCCCCCCCCCCCCATCGTTTTAGATTAACTCCCCCACCCCGCCTTGTTTGTCTGTCTGCCTTTTTGCTTGTCTGTCTGTTTGTCTCTCTTAATCTCTCTCCCTCTCTCTTTGCTTGTATCTCTGTCTGCCGTCTCTATTTGTTTATCTATCTCAGTGTCTCTGTCTCTAGTGTCTCCCCCCCCACTCCCCCTCTGTCTGTCTTTTTTTTCTTTCTTCCTTTTTTCTCTCTCCTCTCTCTCTCTCTCTCTCTCTCTCTCTCTCTCTCTCTCTCTCTCTCTCTCTCTCTCTCTCTCTCTCTCTCTCTCTCTCTCTCTCTCTCTGTCTCTCTCTGCATGCTTCTAGTCAGCTTTGTTTACTATTATTAAGACAGATTGGATTAATAGGCTTTTATATTAGCCTAAGATCTTTATCCTTGTCAAGTAAAGTTTTCAAGTGTCATGTGTCAAGTGTCTCTCTTCAGTGTGTGTGTGTGGGGGGGGGGGGGGGGGGGGCAGTCCTGGCATAAGGCCAGAATGACTCCCCCCCCCCCCCCCCCCCCCCCCTCTATTTTTTTAACTCCCCGGGAGTCAATTTGGATCAACATTTCTTGATCGAAAGTAACTCCCCGGGAGTTAGCTTAGGCACGTGCGTATTTTAACTCTACCCCCCCCCCCCCCCCCCCCCCCCCATGTGCCTTTTATCTCTCCCTCTGTCTCTCTCCCACTCTCTTCGTTTTGGGTACAGCAGATTTCTGTTTTTTTTTTTTTTTTTTTTATTATGGCATTTCTTGGAAATATATTTACATTTGATGTGCATAAAACGGCGATATTTGACACGTGCAAGTGTGCGCGCCCCACGTCACCAAAACAACAAAGCACCGGCCAAGCTGGCACGGGAATCATGTTCCTTTTTCTTTTTTTCTGGTTTTCCTGCAAGTTGTTCCATGATGAGCGATGCACAGAAAGCTGCTGGTTGGAAGTGGTTGGAAAATTGCAGTGGAACACATTGTGTGGACATAGAGTGACGGAAGACAGTTCAGTGTGTGGACAAACACTTCTACAGTACAATACAGTTCAGTGTGTGGCTATACAGAAGTGGTGTACAATAAGAGTTTGGATATACTCCCCTGGATTCATTCTACTGTTAGAGGTTAGTTCATTCTACTGTCTAGAGGTCTCTCTGTCTCTCTCTCTCTCTCTCTCTCTCTGTGTCTGTGTCTGTGTCTCTGTGTGTGTGTGTGTGTGTGTGTGTGTGTGTGTCTGTGTCTGTGTGTCTGTGTGTGTGTGTGTGTGTGTGTCTGTGTGTGTGTGTGTGTCTCTCTCTCTCTCTCTCTCTCTCTCTCTCTCTCTCTCTGTGTGTGTGTGTGTGTGTGTGTGTGTGTGTGTGTGTGTGTGTGTGTGTGTGTTGTGTGTGTGTGTCTCTTGAATTATTCGACCCAAATTCCAAAAAAATTCGATGACCATCCCAGTTCCATTCCCCCCTGGGATTCCATTTCCCCCATCTGAACAAAGCAGGTATAGACCTTGGTGGTTAATGACTTCTCCAAGTTTCCTGACGACCCTCCATGGACTTTCTTCACACCAGAGGTCCGGTTTGATTTAGCCTCATACCGGAAAGATTCCACTAGTTCCTTGGCCTACAAAAATCCCTTTTTGCTGAACTGTGTTCCAAGTTTCCATCTTTTAAAAGAATTTTCACTGACGGTTCCAAATCTGAGGAGGGAGTTGTGCCTCTGCCATTTTGTGTGCAGTAGACCCCCCTCAGAGATGTGCTGCACACATTTCCCACCGACAGCTCCATCTACACTGCTGAGCTGACAGCCTTGGTCCTGGCACTTCAGATGATCTCCAAATCGAAACAGAAAGATTTCCTCATTTTGTCAGACTCCCTTTCTGCTTTGGAGGCCATTGCCGGCCGTAATCTTAAGCACCCTCAACTACTGAAAGTTTTTTTTTTTTAACTGTACACTTCCCTAAAATCAAATGGACACAACGTAGTGTTTGCTTGGGTTCCCAGCCATGTGGGCATTCGAGGCAATGAGATGGTTGACCAGCTTGCCAAGAATGCCACAAGGCAAAAGTTGATCAGGTTTACTGTCCTCACACTGATCTGAAACCCCAAACACAGGCCTATGTCAAAGACCTCTGGCAAGAGGAATGGACCTTGCAGACGGATAACACACTATTTAAAATCCGTCCAAACCTCAACGAGTTTCTACCATGTTCCAGAGGGCCGTAAAGAAGAAACAGTCCTTTGCTGCTTGCACACATGCCACTCGTTTTATACCCATTCTTATCTTTTAAAAGGTGAAGAAGCTCCGTGGTGTATTCATGTCCCACCTGACGTGATCTTTGAGTTTCTGAGGGAGATTAACATTTTTTTTATCTGATTTAAGATTTTACGGAAGAAAGATTTTTAACGAAGTTTCTGATGCGTTGTTAGAAGATGTAGTTTTAAAGAGATGTGTGAAAGTTTTTTTTTTTTTTTTGACTTTGTGTGACTTGTGAGTGATTTTTTTACGTGGTGACAGCCCTGATATGGCCCCTTTGCGGTCGGCTGGGCTATAAGCAACATTACCTTACCT